>VXBU01002241.1:681613-730439 GCA_013400315.1 Bombycilla garrulus
ACCCGGGGCTCCCGGGCCCGGCACCGCTCACTCCTTCGGCATCTTTTTGTGTAATCACCACCCCCGGCGTGGGCAGTGGGAAATCGCAGTAAAGATGCCACGGGTTCCCGCAGAGCAGGGGTTTGACCCTCTGGTTTACAGTGAAAGAAATGCCGGGCAGATGTTGCCTTACGACCAAGCTGAAGGATATGGGTCTTACTTTTTTGAGCAATTCCTTTTCCAGGTGTGCTAGAGCTCAGGGTTTAGGTTTTGGCTTTTTTGTCGTTTTTTTGTTTTGTTGAAATAAAAGCTGCACAAGCAACTCCACCTTGCCGGTTTAAAAAAAAAAAAAAAAAAAATTGTGCTTTAAGTTTGTGGGGGTTTTTAAACAAAAAAACCAGACAAACATAAAATATTCATGTTTGGGGTATCATTATTGGGATATTTTTCCTATCCCTGGTCCACCCCTTCACTTCAGCCCATGAGGTCAGACACCACCTCCTCCTTTATTGCACAAAAGTATGTCAAAATTCAGTTCTCAGAGTAGCAAAAGTAAAAACCAACCAAACAACAAACCCAACATACCATATCTTTGGGTAAGAAGATCTGGACAGCTAAGGCTAAAAGGATCCCTACTTTACTTGATCAAATCAGGGTTTCTTTTATCTTGGGGTTAATCTATCCAAACAAATTGTTTCAAGTATATTTAAGTTCCTATAGCATGCTTTAAAAACCTTTAAATAAATAAAACCCTTTCTGGATGTTGCAGATAGAACAGAAATAGTTTCTTGTCCTGCCCCAGAACCTGTTCTGCTTTGGAGAGGCCTAGCTCCGTCTTTTCTGAAGGGCAAAGAGCCCACCTTTAACTGGCTGCATGTTGTAGCCCTGTGGCTAAAAGAGGTGTAAGGAGCCCGCCATGGAGGCTGACAACAGAGTAAAGTGTAGTTAAAAGGTAAATTTAGTTAGAGGCGCTTGGTTTCAGCTCAGAGGCAGTGCCACCCTGTGTGGTCAAACATTCCTCCCTGTCAGCAGGGCACACTGTTTTTGAGATGAGAGTGGCCATCTAAGGACTGGTTTTATCAGAGAAATAAGTCCCTCGGGGCACAAACCACCTTGTCAGGATCAGTTTTTCCTCCTCAGGCAGCTGTCCTGTTGTAATTACTCTGCTCCTGCAGTGTCAGCTCCTCTTTAGCTGCCAGAGTGCTGCCAGTGAGTCCCCGTAAGGGACAAGTGTCCCACCAATCTCAGTGGGCAGTGAGGGCTGGCACTCTGGCTGATCTATCAAACATGCTCGGCACCAAACATCACATCATCACTATTCCCTGCTACAGCTCTACCATGGCTTTAACTTTTTTACACTAATTAAGACTTTAAGTTTCCTACTCTGACCGTTCCATTCAAGTGGTTTGGTTTTCACACCTTCCCAAGCAAAATGTCTGCTAATAAATCCAGTTATAGACTGTGAGTTGTGTATTTGATGGGGCCTGGCATCACTGTATTCTCTCAGCATGATTTGTTGCACAGAGACATGAAGAAATGCCTGGACTTACTTGCAAATGTACAAATGAGAAGAAGAAATTTGGGGAAGAAAAAAAAAGAAAAAGAGATAGGCAAGCAAAACTGCCCTAAGAGATTTCAAATTCATGGCAAACCCTTCCGGACACTATATGGAGCAGGTGATAAATCTGTACACTTTGCTCTCTTTCTCACACACAAAAAAATATTTTTCATTACAGAGATGGATCACAGGAGCATTGTCCCACTGGGTTTATCAGTTTTGTTCTGAAGCAAAGCAGAAGACACCACTCCACTGCCCTTTCTGAGCAGAAGGCCCCTCTCCATTCTGTAACCAGACAGAGCAGGCAAGAAGTCTATTTTCATTACAGGGCACATTTTGTCCCGTTCCCTGGCAAAAGAGATGCAAGGAAAGTCTCCGGTTCTCTCTCATTTTTCCACTTAATGCCTGTCCCACTCATGGGCATCTCCATTCTCACCTAAAACCAAAACAGACCTTATGGCAATGAACCTCCCTTCTCTATAGGAAAGAACAATTTCCAGCTAAGATATCAGGGAGCATTCACAGAAAAAGGTTTTTGCTCTCAAAAATGTGAGCAAGCATATTGATGTTTACTAGCTACTGAAATCACGGTGAAAGTGCGGGCTTTCAAATTTGGGAGAAATTGATTCAGTTTCAAACTCTGCAAAGGCCTCTCTACATGATCCTAGGGGAAAAAAATCACCACCACCCTTTTTTGCCCCTGAGTGCTCCTGCACTGACAGAGATCCCACTTCTTCCTATCTACTTCCAGCTTCCCTAAGGCAGGACATACCTGTGCAAGTCTACATTGTCCACCATCATTTTGGCGCTTTCTTCAGTGAAGGCCCCCAACTTCTGCATAAAACCCACAGTGAAATCATTACAGCCTGTTGTTTTTTAAGCTGGAGTGGCTTATAAATCTAGAAAATGCCCCAAACAGCACAGAGTTTTCCAGTGCCTGTGAGAAAAATAAGTGATTTATAGATTAGTAGTCGTAGACTGTTTAGTGAAGTGTGAAGGAACAACAATATACTGTCATATATGCTGTAGCATATAAACATCCCTTGGCATTTTACACTTTGAAAAGGATTATACATAAGCTTGGCTGAGAAGAGTATTAGAAAGGAATCTCAGTTATACTTTTTGGGAACATTTAGTAATCTGTCTTTGGAGCTGAGCTAAAGCTATACAAAATGAATGCAAGGAAATCCATGCAATCATGAAATAAGACTTAAAAACCAAACAAAATTTTAAAGCCAAAATTGTGTCACAGAATTTGATAATCTGGGGAAAACTTTCTGAGTTCTTCAAATTCATGCTCTGCAGATGAACTCTGTAAAGCTGAGTGAAAATCAAAACTGAACACAAGAGCTTTACATATTTATCCTGACTCCAACAGCTGAGTCTTTTGAAGAAATATCCAGTGTCACAAAACACAAAGAAAAAACACAGGACTGCCAAGACTGTTACATGCATCTAGTTTCAAGTTCCAGGTCAGATTTAGATAAGGACATTTGAAATATTTCTTAATGCTTTAAATTCTTCCCAGGAGCCTGTTTTGATCTAAATTTGATCTGTCTTGGGCATTGTAACACTGCTCTCCAAACTCCAGGGTTTTGAGGTTTTCTCAATAACACGGCAAAGACACAACCCTGCTGATTTCCTTCTCCATTTCTTTACGTAGGAAGCTGACTGAGATTAGTCCATCACCTCATCACTCAGTAATTTTTGACATCACTTGTGATGGAACCAGAAAAACACATCCGTTTTGTACAGGTCAAAGCCACAGTACAGGGACATAGGAAATGAAATGTGAACTGGCACTTGTATAGAGTTCAAAGTACTGCAGAAAACACTAAGGATCACCTTGCTCTCAACCTCAGAAGACAAATGTGGTTAAAAGACTGGTTTAAGGAAAACAGAAAGATGAGCAGTCAACATGCAGTGAGGGCAGAGAAATCAAGAGCATGAGAGACAAGGAGGATGTGAAAATTGAGACCACAGAGTGCTAAAGAACACAATTCCAAAAATCAATGCAATGATGGATCAGGAGCAAATGCAAAAAGCACAGCACGGGAAGGCTATAATTAGATTGTTTAGTCATAGCCAGGAGCCTGACTGAGCTTTTTGAATCCACTCAAGTGGACAGAGTTAATGCCGAGTTTGGTTTGATTGTTAGAGTTCTTTTCATGACGGCAACACAGAGGAGGGTCACTGGAGCTTTCAGTCTCCACTGCAGCAATAAGGGTAACCCTCCCCCCCAGCACACACACAGGAGTCTCTCAAATTTTCTTCTAGCTATAGAAAAGTGATACCTGCAGACAAGAGCATCTCCTACTGCAGCTGTGTTTCTGGGACTACTGTGGACTCAGCAAAACTCTGGAAAGCAGGAATGACCCCAGCAGCACTTGGACCTGTTCTGCCCACACTGCGTTCTGTGGCTGTGCTGTGGAACTGCAAAGAGACAGTCCCCACTGTCTCTTTCCTCACTACTACCACAGTGGAGGTTGATCAAAGGTAATGATGGGGAAAATGTCAGCATAGAGTAACACCGATGGGAGCATTAAACCTCCCCAGAACAGAGACATCTCTATAGACTTCCAGATTTGTCAACAGGCAGGAAAAAAAAAGGTGTTTTGAGTGCCTTGAAACCTTGATCATGAAGAGAAATCTCTCCTCAGCAGACCCTAGCACGACATATCTGTGCTGATTATTAAGAGGGAGAATACTCAAGCTGCTGCTGCCAGCACAGAGCTCAGCTTGGTCCAATATGCTGTCCTCAAGAAGGATGAATTTCAGTCCTGTGCATTCAAAGCCAGTTAATGGCATCTCCTCAGCCCCCTGCAGCCTGCAGACCTGACTAGCGGCAAAACTGTCCCTGAAAGAAGTTGACCCAGTGAGAATCTCAGAAGGGTGTGAGAGCCAGAAAACTCCACGCTTTTCTGGTCTTGTTTCTCTCTGTGTACTCACATCAGCTCTCATCTCAACCGTCTTTTCTGTCTCCCCAGTTACAGTTCCCAAATGTTTGTTTTTTACCTGGCCGGTTGTTCCGCCAAGATGTGACGGCAAAAGAGAGCTTAAAAAGCAAAACCCAACAATTCTACAATGCTGGACTCCGCTGCTCTCCCACAATATTCCTCCTGCCTTTCCCTGGCTGCTATCTCATACCACTGTTATAATTCACAAGCAAGTGGTTTCCCACCCAAAAACCTGAGCACGAGCATGGGATGTGGGATCCAAGCTTTGTTTTTGGCTCAGCTGCCGATCCACTGAGTACTTTAAGCTCCCTGGCTCATCCACATTTTTTTCTGCCTGCAGGTCAGCCAAGCAGCTTCTCTAACACCCTTGGGGCACAGACAGCCTGCTAGGTTTGGTAAAGGAATTTAGTGGAAGCAAAACACCCAAGTTAGTCAGAAAACAGCCAGCCTCACTTTTTCTATTTTGTAGGTCCCACAGGCTCTAAATTCACTGAGCACCGGAAGGCTCCAGCTGAGGTACTAAACCTGCATTCCTTGAAAGTTTTGAACTTGCCCAGTGGAGAAATCGGGGCTTACATGGCCAGAGGACACATCCAGGGCAAACATCTATGGTTTTGGTTCTAAGGGCTTTTTTCTTTTTAATATTTCTCGGTTTGTGCCTGCTTCTGGAACTGCATTTGATTTTATGCTGTGCGCTGCTGGATAAGCAGTTCTTTTGCCAGATGCATGAACACTCCCAGGTGAATGCTGTAACTATTAGGAATGTTTTAAGTGTGGCATTATTAAGTAATAATTTACTCATTCCATTTAGTCTACGAGGTCTCCTTATCGAGGAATATTATTCATCAGCACCACTCTAGCTCTCACTCTAATTCATTTATACTTAATGGCCTTTCAAAGACATCTCTCCACATTACTTTCAGGCACCAGAATATATATGGGATATTAAATCACATCATGATACATGACATGTTACAAAAATATTGCATAATTTATATAGATTATAAACATAATTTAAAAAAACCAATAAACCCTGCCATCAAATGTTCTTCAGGCTAGATTAAGGCTACATGAGCTCTTTTAATTTAATAAATCAAAGAGAAATCGTTTTATTACAATCTCACCTTTGCAGAAGATGCAAGCTGTGTGAAGCAGATGAAAGATTGGTATATGTGCACTGAAAATGAAGGGCATCTATCTAGCTAAAGCTCACCTGCACATGAATGAGAAGGGTTTTGGCAGTGATGCCACAATCCTGCTCACCATGAGACAGTGAAACATTTTCGCCATGCCTGAGTTTGGTGATGTCTTTGACATTCAAAGAGCATCTCTGACCCTTGCACTGGTCACTGCTTACATGGTTTGAAAGTTAAAGTCACTTCTGACAACTGCCAAACAATGCACAAAGTCCATATTAATTTTTAAAAAAATTACTAGATACTACTTACGTTTCTCTTTAGAGCAAACTGAAGGGAGATTTTTTTTCCTTTGGAATATCTTTGAAAAAGAAAAACAAAAATTGAAAAACATCCAATTAAAAAAATTAAATTTTAAGATCCACAATAACTCATAAAAAAATGAAGTGTAGGTGGAACGACTGTCACAGAGTTGCTCATAGGAGCAGTAATCCAGGTCCATTTCCCTGGACTTCCCAGTTGCTCTTCACCTCTCATGTTGCAGAACAGTTTTCTTTTGGAGAAGCACTAAAAATCCAGTATGGGGTCTACAGTTCCTCAGTGGATCACAGACATCAGAGAAGGATAAGGAGACTGGATCTACCAAATAAGAATTTTTATAAGGGATAACAATATTTTGAAATCAAACATTAAAATTATTCATCAAAAAATATTAAATTTTTTGCCAGTGGTTAAGAAAACAATTTGGTTTTTTTTCTTTGAAGAGGTGATGAAATCCACACTGCCCTTCCTGGGATGAAAAAACAGTATTTCTAAATGGTCAGTTTTGATGGAAAATTCCCACGCAGGCTTAGTTTTCATTTTTTATTTCTGTGTGAACTACTTTTTAGCAAGTAGGATGCACAACACAGACATGCAGTATCCCTGAGGCAACTGAAGCATTTGCTTAGATGGAAAAGGAATAGTAAAAAGATGTTTTAAGCCAAGGTTCTTGAAACCAGATCAGTTCTTCTGAATGCTTCAGTTACTAAACATGCCCAAAAGACCTTCCTCATTTTCACAAAACACTGAGCTGTAAGCTTTCACTCCCTAAAATCAGGTGCTTTTAAGGAGACTTGCATTAGGCTACTGAAGAGTTCATGTAGCAGCCTCTGAGTTCTGAACTGCATTTTTAACTGTATATTTGGACATCTTGGAGTGGAAATCAAGGTAAAGGATGAGAAATCTACAACCCATCAGCTTGCAGCTGGTCCCTCCAGCATGCAGTGCTCTATGCCACAGTCCCCCAGCAGGTAATCAGCCCCCCACACCTCTTACTGGGCAGTCATTTCTGGCTTGAAGGGAGTTTGCCTTCTCTTTACCCTCCTGTTCTCGACAAGGAAGAGAAAGTTAAGAAAACTAAGTGATTCAAAAATCCTTTCAACCCCAAACTCTAAGACGACACAATTTTTCTGCAAAATGTTCTCTTTTAACTATATCTATAAAATGTATTNGTAATCAGCCCCCCACACCTCTTACTGGGCAGTCATTTCTGGCTTGAAGGGAGTTTGCCTTCTCTTTACCCTCCTGTTCTCGACAAGGAAGAGAAAGTTAAGAAAATTAAGTGATTCAAAAATCTTTCCAACCCCAAACTCTAAGATGACACAATTTTTCTGCAAAATGTTCTCTTAACTATATCTATAAAATGTATTTAAAGGATGGTTGTCTGCCCATTTGTTAGGGACAATTACAAACCCCTGTTCACTCTGTGTAAAGACTGCCAATTGTCTTCCAAGACCCACTGTTCAAACCTCCATCAAACAAGCCAAAAAAAAAAGTAATTTGATGTTGAAATAAACTCCAGTATTTGAAAACCACAGTCAGGTGTACAGAAACACAAATAAACTGATGAAGGTGACATTAAATAATTGGAGCTGCGCAGAAGCAATCAATCTGCGTTCCCTTTTTGTGGTGTCTCTCCAGTGATGTGGGTTGATTGGGGAGGTTTGTTATAGATGTAGGTGGTAAGAGGCAAGCTGGGCTGGAATATCCATCATCCCTCATTTCAACACTTTGGAACAACGCAAATCATTGGCTGAAGCTTTGGGCTGGAACTCCACATTGGAGTCCTGCTCCCATCACGGCCACCACAAGCTCTGTAGAAGTCAAAATGCCTCAAACCACATTTCTAGAGAGCTCTGTAGCAGACACATGAAGTGAAATTCACGGCACTGAAATTCTCAAACTGTCACATAAGGTTTGGAGTGGTTGCCCAGGAATCCAGCTCATCTTCTATCCTGCTACTTCTCAAGCATTTTACCTTGCTTGCAAAAAACAGCACAAACATGGGAAGTACTCAGAGATACATGCCAAAAAACAAGAGTAAATGAGGTACTTTAATTTTGTGCATAAAGATGAAGATTTTTCAAGTTTTCTTTACCCCTTCAGCAGCAGAGCACCAGAGGGCAGGGTTTAGCCTTGAATGCTCGGTTTGGGGCAAGTTTTGTTTATCACCTGGACAAAGCAGCCAGCAGAGCAGGATTGGTGGCTCCACAGCACGAGATGGGATCAGGAATCCTCTGACACAGGACTGCAGGTCCTGCTCTGTCTTGTGAGGCCAAATTTGACCTCAAAGGTGCACTCTGAAAGGCAGAGACGGCAATTTCACATCAGCCACAAAATTTTTACATTCTCTGGTTCATTTCTCACAAAACCTTGTGCAGTTCCAGAGTTTCAGGGCTGGCCTCAGAAGAGTTCAAGCACAGGTTTTGGCAGCAAGACTTAGCTTTTTGTACCCTGAGCAAAACACCCTTGTGTATCTTATAGATCACAATTTCCTACTGAAGCCTGATTTTAGCAGCCTATTAGTTACAGCCTGAATTTAGATTAAATGGGGCTCTAAACACACTCTCCTTCATCTCATCCTCAGAGCTCTTAGTTCAGACTCACCTGTTTTCCTGGATTACTGCCCTCCTCTGCTCTTCCGCTTCGATCCTATCTCACCCCAGCACTTCCCACCTGCCAGCAGAGAGCTACAAAGGCTACAACGGGTTACAGAAAGTTACAACAGGTCATCCAAGCCAACCAGCTCCAGATAAGGGCCTGATGGTTGGGTCAGGTCGATGAGCCCCCTAAAAACTGTGGCTGCAACTAAGCCTTTGGTCGACCCTTCCATCAATACATTTTCAAGCCCCCCAAATTAGGTGTGGGTTGATAAGTGACTGTAAAGTCTCCTGCCAAGGGATATCAGACACGTTCAAGATCTATTATGTCTGAAAGCATTCTGGTAGCACAAATCCTGAAAATACACATTTTAACATATTCTATTTAGAAGGGCATTCCAGCCTCTACATCTGTTGTAGTTTAGCTATGGCTTACTTTTTGCTTCTTTTAGGGTTTGGGAGCTTTTTTTATGGTTTTTGAGTCAGGCTATATTATTTCTCTAGGGGTTTTTATTGTGGCATTGCATGGGAACAAATTTTAGCTGCCAGAGAAGACAGAATGGCATATCCCACCGCAAATACATTCAGGAGAATTAATAGACAGCAAGAGAAAACCTTTGAGATGACAGATTCTCCTTGTGTCAAGGGCAGCAAATGAAGCAATCATTGCTATAGCAGTTACCAGAAAAACTAATCACGCATTGCTGTGCAGTATAAGTGCCTTTTCTTATGATTTTTTTTTCCCTCCTGCATGCTGTTTCTGGTGTCTTTATCAAACCATTCACAGAAATAAGTTTTTCTAGATGAACTTCTAAATAAAAGTGAAATTCACGTAGGAGCTTAGAGAAAACTTGACAAGAAGGTGCTTGTTAACTTAAATAAATCAATATTTAACAGCCAGTTACTTTGAAACACAGTGTGTGTCTAGGCTCTCCCTCCACCTCCAAATAAGAGATCAATGAGGAATAATTTGCACTATGGTGATGACACAGTGAAATCCCAGACAGCAACTAAACACCACGCAGACACTTCCTCACTCCCCCAGCAGAGTGATGGGAGAGAGAAGTGGAAGAGGAACAGTGATAAAACTTGTGAGATGAGAAAAATACAGTTTAATAGAACAGAACAAGAAAGGATAATAGTAGTAACAGTAGTTCTACTAGTAGTGGTAAAGCTAGAATATATAAAACAAGTAACATCACCACTCACCAGTTGCCATCACAGGCAGAAAAGACTTGACTTGGGGAAATTAACTGGTTACTAATCAAAGAGAATAGAATAATGAGAAATAAATATTAAGTCTTAAAATATTTTCCCCCACACCCATCCCTTTTTCCTGGGTTTAACTTTAGTCCCAAATTCTGTGCCTCCTCCCCCACAGTGTCACAAGGGCACAGGGAATGAGGGTTATGGTCAGTTTACCACACAACATCTCTGGTCTCTATCAAACCCTTGCCATGCAAATTCAGTGCAATTATCAATATTGTTCCAAACCACAGCCCTGGACCAGCCACTGAAGGAAAATTAACTCTATCCCAGGACCACAACCACCCATAACCAACCAGTATCCACCCTCTATTCTATGCCGTACTGTCACACCCAGGTCCAACATTTTCCAGTTCATCCCAATAAATCACTATCACATTTCCTGTCTTTTGATACGCACAGAGTGTTGGACTGTTGCAGGCTGAAGGCAGTTCTGGTTCCATCACCACTGTACTTGTCTTGTTCCATCACCAAAATTAATTCTTGATTTTTTTGGGTGATTTTACTGCAATGATGTTGATACAGCAGATAGTCAATCCAAAGCACAACGCTCTACCTGCTAGAAGAAAAAAAACTAACTCTTCCCTAGTTGAAATAAGGACAGATGCTTTACAGGAATACCATCCTAAAGAATTCATCAATAAGATGAAAAAGCTTGCAGGCACTACCTAATTCTAACTAATATTGAAGGAATATCGTCCAGACTTTTAAACCAAAAAACATTGTGGCTTTTGTACTTAAAGCTGTAAAACCTCATAGGGGTTGTGGTCTGTGTTAATTACAGTCTGTCTAGGGAGAGGAGGGGGAAGTTAAGTTGATATTTTTAGTAATGAGTGATTCAAAATGAAAAAAAATCCCAAAACAATCGACTGAAGCATTACAGTCAAGTCTAACACATTAACCTGGCATTACATATGAGAGGTTCCATAGCAACACACATATAGGCTTAATCTGACAAATAAATTAAGCCACTGGAGTGCTCCTGTTGACCTGCTACATTTAGAATTAATCAGTGCAGGACTGATTGGGGGGTATGTTATTGAGATATTGCAAATATAAAACTCATATTTTCTTCATTAAAGTTTAGACAGAAACAGCATCCAGCACTGGCGATCTCTGCAAGCACGGGTTTGTTTGTTGCAAAATAACTAGACTCCAGTTGTTTTAAAGTTGTTTGGTCTGGTTTTAGGTTCTTCTCAGGAAAACCATATCAGGATGGGTCTATGGGATGGTAAAAGGCAGAGGAGGGATCAGGATTTCTATGCCTTGTCCAGAGCAGATGTGATCTCACACTCTCCAGATGCTGAAAGTGCTCAGTTGAATCAACAGAGTGCCCAGCTCACCCAAGTTATGTGGACAAAGACTATTAAGAGTGACTCAGCACATAAACTCCTTTAGTGTCACAGTCAGCAACACAACTGCTCTTACTTTTTGTATTAAGGTATTGACTGCAATAAATGAAAGCACACATTTAACACGGAGGGCCACACCAAGTTCTTGGAACAGACATCCTAAACTAAGTATTAGAAAATGTCAAAAAAAAGCCACTATGAAAAATGGAAATTCTGAAACACAAAAAAGAAGTGATGCTCACTGAAAAAAGCAAAACAACCAAACCCAAAAAATCCCCCCCAAAAAACCCCAAACACAAACCTACATCCAGGTTATGCTTTTTTTTCTTTCCCTTGTTTGTATTCTTTTTTTTTTTCTTTTGTATTTCTCATATCATGCAGCACAACCAAGATAGAAAACTTACTAGTGGAAAAAGAATATGGGGGAATTCAGGTGAGAGACACCACAAACATTAAGGAAATGGGAACTGGGCTCTTAGGAAGGGAGTTTTCTGGTCTCCAGAATAGGACAAGGCTCAGCTGAAGCATTTTCTTCTGCTGGTATGTTTTAACTGTTGTCCTTGACTTAGGTTCTCCAGCACAATTTGGCTTAATGCTGCATCCCTTTCCTCAATAAGGAATTACTACAGTCTTGATCTTTCTTCTCCCAGACCAGCTATTTACACGAATCTCATAATAACTCTGAGACTGTTAATTCTCCATCCAATCTGTTTAAAAATGCCCAGTTCCTGAAGTTTTTGAGATAAACAGATCAATGTATACCCATTAACAGAGATGTTCACAGCACAATCACATCTGTCTATATCTATACTTTTATTTTTATTTACATATCTAGCAAACTGAGTTGAAGGATCAATCACATCTGCCAGTAACTAACTTCTTCTGAAGATGTTAATTCCAGATGGATGATGATGATGATGATATAAGTTTATTGTGAGTCTACAAGTGGATGATCCTAATTTCAGCCTATTAAGTTGTTACTGAAGTACTTGTTTTCTGCATGACAAAGTCCAACTCATTTTGATCTCCAGAGACTCTTCTTCTTACTGAGTTATACCTTTGTAATTGTGGAGTAGGTTAGAAAATGTGAACTGCAGTTTGTCTTTGGCTAGTTTTCAAGCTTCATACTGGAGCTATTTTTAATTTAGATTTTATACCTAAGCAGTTTTTAGCTGTCATCTGAGACAGCTTGAGTGCAATGTCCAGCATTTTTGTGAACTCAGTAAGCATGGTTGAATAGGGAAGAATCTGTTGACTAAACAGAAGTTCTTTATGCTGAAAAGGTTATTAGGATACAGAAAAACAAAGCTAAACATATGTAGCAACCTGATTTAGGCCAACTCAGGTAGTCAGAAATTATGACTTAGAAGTATCTCTGAATAGAAAAATTAATAGTAAAATAATAGAGATTACAAGGATTCAGTCTTTTATTTCAGTCAGCAGAAAATTGAAATTCAAGAGATTTTTCTTGCTGGGCTTGCACCCTTTGTGGGGAAAAAAATACCAAAAACAAAACAACCAGCTAAAACCCCCAACATTTAGACTGTATAAATAAAACCACTGGCTTCTCATTCTCTTTCCATTTGTTTGATATGAAGCTAATACCATTTCAGTGGAGTGTCAAATAGGTTTGTTCTTTTTATAGGTTCTGGGAAGTGAAGGACTAGCATTTTCTCCACTTTAATTCAGTTTTCTTCATTATTTTGATTTAATTTTTGCTTCAGATTGTTTTTCTCTGGGAAGGAGATTTCCCTGGAATTTGATTCTGCCCAACGGAGTCATTGTTCCAATTCCCATGAAATTTTCAGTGTATTTACACTCAAAAAGGCTTTTTTCCCCCCAGTTACATTGGGAGACACACAAGACTAGATCCAAAGAAAGCCTCAGCTCTCACTGATGCCCTCTCACTTCATCAGGAAGGTTAAGAATGAATTTGTTTAATTTGAATGCAAAAAAGTCCCCAAATATCCTGGTTCTCAGTGGAGGGAGAGTTGGGAGAAGTGTCTGGAGAACGTGGGGACGGTTGTGCTTGTCCATCTGCCTCTCACATCCTGGGCTGATGGGGACTTTGCTGAGGCTATCCTGCAGAAAACCGCATTCAGTTGTTGCATTCCTTTGAAACCTAGCCTGAACGTGATCCCCATCCTTCGGAAATAACCAGCTTCTTAACCCACTCCACCAGGACCTGATGGTCCTGAGTCCAGCTTTATTTTACTGTAGGTGTGATGGGTGCCTCTCCCACCCTGAGGCCAAAGATGAACCTGGGATGTGTATGGGGTTCCTTTAGGGGAGAGAGGGCTGGGAACCAGGAGAGCCACTCTCGTTTGCTCTTGTTGCAGCTTCTCCACAGCGTTTGGATAAAGATCCTTTAGATCCAAAAGCGTGGCTCAAGCAGCTGTTGGTTTAGGCACTCTCTGGCAGTAATTGAGGAGAAGTAATTGAGAATGCTGGCTTGCCCACTGTCTACAGTGAACACTAAAGGCTTTCATATTCTCAAAAATTATTTGGGTCCTTTATGGTTACTGAATTATCCAACACATGGTACCTGTGATACATAAACCTGGCCCTACTGCAGTCTCCTGTGGAAGGCAGTATAGGTCTCTGCTGTATTTCTCAAGGAAAGAAGAGAGCTTAGGAATTAATGCTGAATGGAGGAAAGTGATGCATTAAGTGCCTGGACCATAGGAAGAGTGGGATTTAAGGAACACATCTGCCTGCTGATATCTTAGCAGCGGGTGCAAACACCTTCCTACTTGGGTTGTGAAATTCCTTCTGAGGCACTGCACGGGACTCTGAGATGCTGCCAGGCCATTTAGCAGTGCAAGAGCCAAGTATGCAGACCTTTCATGGGTCAAGTGGGCCTGGGAGACTCTTGCACTGCTCCACCCTCTCCAGACATCCTCTCCAAAGGAAGAAGTGGACACAGTCGGCTCTGTCACCATTCAACATCTGTAAAGGAATCAGTGCAAGAGGCAACACAAACTTTCCAAAGGCAATTATATTGATAAAAGATGCATCAATATTTGTTTAGCTTAATATCATCAATAATTAATACAGATATTTGGAACCATATCAGGATAGGGCCAACTCCAGGAACGCATACGAATATGTTCATGATGATGGTTACAACTATATTTGACCATGAAATTTAAGACTTCTTGCTGTCACCATGCAGCTCTGCTTCATTTAAATTACGCTCATGCCTGTTATATACTATAATTCCAATTATTATAATTGTATGATACAGGTTATTAATTTGCCTTCTAAAAAAAGTAACAGGAAAGAAAGAGGGAACCTCGTTACATTGCAAATATCTTTCCAGTCCTGTATGTTATGACTTAGCATAAAATGCATTTTATTCCAAATTAAACTATGTCAGGTCCTTGTTGCAGTGCTTCATTACTCATTCTCCACAAAGAGCCATGGCCCCATCAGTCTTGTGATGAGATGTAACCAAATAAGGTTATTATGCCAAGAAGCAATCTAGGGAGAAGCTGTTATCTGGTTTTCTACAAAAGCACTTTGTAGTCTTATTGGCTTGCATTATGTAGTAGAAATTGAATTTATATTGCAGAAATTGAACTTAGGAGGGTACAGTGAAACTTGCATGCTACCCAATTTTCAGCCTAACTGTAGGATGTTAAACTTCCTTTAGAGAGAGAACAGAGCTAATAGTCCAAGATCTTGAGGTGCACAGTCAGCATCTCAGTTAAAGACAGTGGAAGGAGTCATGCAGTTACAATAAAAAGGGGAGAAAAGTCATGCTGAAATCCGTTTCTCATCCAAATATGTTGGAGAAAGCCATCAGGCCAGAAAAGAGACTCACTGTAGATAATTGCAAGTGCCTTCCCAAGATTTTTATTTACTAAAAAACTGTAGCCCTTGCATGTGTAAATCCTATAATTTATAAATGGAAGTTTAAATGATTTAACTGCACAAGGATGAACCTCCATGTACATAAATATGCCTTAGGGCCTGCCTTCAGATTAGAGAAATCTGGTCCTGCAAGCTCTGCGAAATTGAAAATTTGTTATCCAGATCTTGCTTTGAAGTATTGCGACTGAAATTTTGCCAATGGGTTTACATGGGAATAAAACAAGGGCAAAATTTTTCCTCTTGGAATTTATTATTATTATTACATTAATTACTGGCATAATTTATCCTAAGAATTTAGAAAATGTGAAATTCCAACAGAGGATTTTCTAATGATCATGCAACATCAGCAAGTATATAGACTTGAAGGCAGATTATAAAATAATGCACTGGGAATAGATTCATTTGAGTCAAAAATATTCAATCACAGGTGTTTAAACATGAGTATTCACTTTCAAGTTATTCAGAGAGGAAAGAAAAGAAAGGGAATGGAATGTGCAGAAAAGGAAAAAGAACATCTTTGAAGCCTTTTTGCCAGTTTGGGATTGAGATTTGTTAGTAAAATAAACACAATTTCATATTTAACGATGAAACACAGTCAGCAGTCTTGAGAAAGGAAACAAAACCCCCTCATGTCTCTTTCATGAGGTGTTGCTGCTGAATAACACCTTTGGTTACACTGTGATTATATTGTTCAGACTTGTGTTTTGATCAGTGATGTAAAACCATGCTTCATGGAGAGCATCACCATGTCCTGTGTTCTCTGCATTTGTAGCCACTCACAGCCTGTGCTCAGTGGAGTGCCTCAGTGTTTGTTAAGATAAATGAGGCCAACACCTGTGACATCTCTGACTGCTGAAACTCCAACCTTCACCAGAAAGGCATTTTGGAAGGTGTGGTTTCAGGCTCATAAGAAAGGTAATAAGAAAATTAATGCTACTTTTGGGAGTAGCAGTTCTGGAGAAACCTCTTTGGCTCCTTTCATAAACACTATTGTCATTCCAGTATAATCCGTGACCAGCCATCACATAACAAGGAACAGCAAGGTGGATTCAGTTTTAACAGGTGCTTGAACCCCTATCTGTCTGCCACCATTAAGCTTGTGCTTAAAGGTTATAACAGCTCTCGGGTCCTTCTTGGAAGCTGTGTAAGAGCCCATCCTGAGGATTGTTTGAGGAAGAGTCAGCTCAAGACATCTGTCATCAGGCTACCGTGCTGGCAGGCAGCAGATAGTCAGGGAAGGGAGAGGAGAACTGAAGACTCTCTAAAGTGGGAAAGATTGTACCAAACAGGAGTGAGGTCTTTAGGGGAACCCTGCTTGGCTGTGGTGATGTTGACAGTCTGTTGACAGTCTGTTGTAGCCCTAGGGCTGCTAAGGGACCACAGCTCTCCCTGAAGGAGAGGAAACGGAGCAGAATGCAGGAATAAAAATGAAAACCAGAGGGAAAGACACACACCCACTCACCTTCCTAAGGGGCAACAGGCAGGAAATGTTACTGAGGTAACAGCTTGTGTAGCTGCAGGGCTGCACAGTCAAAAGTAACACAGCAGTATTAAGTCAAAACACTTCATCACAGCAAACCCGTCTCTCCCTAGGAAGTCCTCTGGATGATACTAAACTTGAAGTTGACATTAGATTTACAGCTCAATTCCCTTGGGTAATGATGCTGATTACATCCATACTAAAAGAGCAAAGCAAGTTCATTTCCTTCCCCTCTGCAGTGAGGCTTCACTCACGGCTGCCACAGGAAAGCCTGTGACAGGGTCCTGAATTGCTTTAGACATTTGGCAGCTGCAGAGCTCTTTGTAAAGGAGAGAAATCTTCCACTGCTCCAGAGCAGCTGACAGCTGAAGAAGGATGATCAGCCAAATTCTTCACTGAAGCCTCTCCATATACCAAGACAAGTAGAGTGATTAAACTGATTTATAGTGCTTTTCTCCCCCAGTATAAGATCTGCACAACAGGTACTCAATTACTTAATGAAATGAAACAACCCTCCTTCTGTTGACAGCAATATTACTTAAATGTAAGCAGAGGAATCCCAAAATGTTGCTTTAAGGCACATTCACCTTTCACACGAGGCTTGAGTCAAAAATTCTGGGACTCAGACTGAGCAGTTTTGCTGGGACAGGTATTTAGCATGGGACTTGTCTGCCTGGCAGGAGGTAGCTGCAGTGGAGTTATCTCCCTGTGAGTTACACTAAAGGCTCGCTTTCTTGTCAATGCAGAACTCATCTGTCACTCAATGGACTCTAAGACATGATAATCTCACTGTAGAATAGACATCTAAAATATATCAGATGAATTATCTTTGAAAATGTGTAGCTCCCTACAATTTAGCTAAATCTGCACTTGCAGCTAAGGTTGCCCAAGAACCAGGCAAACCAGAGAAAATCTACTTAAATGATAAGAAAAATTCTCAAGTACCCTATCCATGCTGTTAGGCAGAGACCTTGCCCCGCTTTAAGCTCTTGCTCTAATTGCTACATTAACAACTCCCCCACTTAAATCAGAGGGTTAGTGGTCACCAGGTGGGTCACTGATAAGAGAAGGGGCAGTGAATAAGGCTCTTCTGACAGCTCTTGTTGTCTGCCACTAAACTATTCATTCCCAAGGCCTTTTGATTAAGTGGTGTAAGGAGGCTGCTGATAATTTTCAATGGCATTTGATTTAAAGCAACAAAGCTCTTGGTTTCTTGGTGTCCTGTCAGGAATTTGACCACCAGCAAGGCTGGAAATAAGTGCTGCTGCCAAAAACTCTTGGCAGGGTCCACTCATAACAAACACAGCTCATCACAGCTTTTGTAGGAGCACACCTGAAGAAGATTGCTCAGGGCAATCCTGTTCAAGTACATTTGCACTGCATATAAATCTGATGATGAACATAAAGGGGCAAAAAGTTTTAGGGGTAGTTGAGAAACTGCACAGGGTGGTGTCATGAGCATGAACCAGGTCAGGATTCATACTGAGAGCTGTGGTACAGGTCCCCAGGTATCTTGGGAATATGAATGTACCAGCATCTCTACTAGAACTGCATTATTTAGCCTATAGAATCTGAGAGGTTACTAGATTGAGTAATTTCAGTGATTCACACAGAAATATTCACTATTTTAAGTACATATTTAAATATCTTATCTTGTTGAGGCTTTATAACATATCCTGAGGGGAAAAATAAATTGTGGTGCCTGAGGTAATCCTTGGTGCTAATCTGCAGCATTTCTCCTCACATGCTTTGTCTCTATTTTAGGACAGCCAGACGGCTTTCTTTGGGAACAGCAATGCAGGCAACTCTCACCATATGCTGTGTGGGTTCCCTCTTTCTACTCCTCAAAGGAACTGACAGCCTTACCATAAAAGAAACAAAACAGAGTGCTTTACACACACAAAAAGAGGATTTGAAGGATTTATTTGTGATCAGAATTTTAAACAAAATTATAATCTTACATGGAAAAATTCAACAGAGAAACCTCAGGATAGTTCAAAACCTGGGACATTGGTGACCCACTTTCCCACTTGGGTCAATGTACCATTTCTCCTGGTCTCTTCTCTGACTGCAAAGGATCTTGGACCATTGGGGTATGGGCTGCTCCAAACAGAGGTAAATGTTTTACCCTCTGTTTAAGAGTCAGCATTTCTGTACTATGGAAACTTAGGTTTGACTGACTATTTGCAAGTGATTTTCTTTCCTGTTATGATGTAAGGCTGAACATTTTCATTAGAGTAGCTGACTTGTGCACTATTCTGTTTCCTCTGAAAAAAGTAGCCTGCAGAATCTCAGATGATCATAAACATAATCCCACCACCTTATGCAAATATTTGCACCGTGATGTCAGTGGGAGTTGTAGGTGTGCAGAGCTGAACAGTTGTACCTGTAAAACATCTGTATTGCTAATGTGAGAATTGCTGTTCTGGGTTTCACCTCGTGTCTGCTGCTTTTAACTACTTGGTCTGCTCTGCCAGAGGATATCATTTGGTTACTCACTCAGCTGACATCAAAGGTGCTCTTCTCTTGAGGTTTACAGTGCCAACACTTGAAAGAATTCCTGCCCTTCTGAAAAACACATGTGTAAGATAAAGCACTGCTGAGGGCAGCTGGCTCTTGGCTACCTGGGCTGTGGGTTTTCCATGCCAGAACTTCAGAGCTGGCTCAACTCTAATTGAGTTCTTTGAGGAAGCACATGGAGATACAGCTCCATCGTTTCCTGGGACTGAAATAAGGCCATTCATTTTTGGGCTGTGCCAACTTGAATTAAAAACTTGTTCAGAATAAAAGCCACTCTGTATATGTAGAGCTCACACAGGTGCTCCTCCTGAGAGCTGGCTGGGCTGAGATCTGGACCACAGCCTGTACAGGTCTGCATTCAACCAACTCGGGTTGAGCTGGGACCATTGTTTCCAACCACGACAGATCAAGGCACATCTTCCTCGTTCCTGCTAAGAATCACAGCCAAGATAACAAAGTTCTCTGCCAGTATCACCTGCTGATAACTGTGCAGGACACTGAGGCTATGAATGGCCTCAGGACATCTAAGCTTTCACCTGGAGCTGTTGGAGTGCACTGACTCCTATGACCATGAGGAATGAGGGAGAGGAGAGAAAGATGCTTTTTTTCAGAGTAGTTACATGCAAATCAGGATGTGGGACCAAGACTGGGAAAGCATTCCTGAATCCCTTGGTACAGGCATTACCTGAGCATCTTTACTGTAGTGAGCCTGGGTCTCAAACTCCTGGGTTTGAATCAGAAAAGTTCTGAATCCAAACAGGCTGTGGCTTTTTAGCTTGGTTAGGATGCTGGATTTGAAGGAGTCACACACATTTGCACTGTCCCTTGGCTTGCAATTGATTCTCCCAGGAATAAAAAGCGTGGAGAACACGGTGCCAGTGTCTACACAGCAGTCTGCCACAGCCTGGGGTCAGCAGGGAACATCACACAAGCTTGAATGACACCATCCATGCCAGGGTGCCACCTGGGATTTGCTCTTTTCCAGAGAATTCCAATGTGCCAACACCCTGGGAGATGGAGTGGTGACTATGGTGCCATAGTGATGCTCCAGTTAAACAAGTGTAGTGGTTGTAACCGCACAAACCTCCACTCTTAATTATAATATAAGCTGAGAAATAAATAGATTCTGCTTCAGCCTCACATTTAGCAATTCCTGTGATAGATGCGACCGGAGTAGACTACATGTAAATCTGCTGGTGAATTAGAAATGTGCTTTTTCTGATAAACATACCATCCCTTTTACTCTTTCTACCTTCTAAATTAATTTTTCAGGAAATTTAGTAGACCTAAGAGTCTCAAAATGTAAATTTGCAATGGATTTTTTTGCCTACTGCATTTTTCTAAATAGATTTTGCTAGCACCATGTTAGTACAGTAAGGTGCCTCACAAAGCCAAGTTCATTGCAAATACATTGTATCAATTAATTTTCTACTAAAAACATACCAATATCAAATCTTCAGCTGCATACAAACAGCACAGAAGTAAATTTTCCTTCTTGAGGTAATATTAAAATGTGTGTATTCACTTTTATGCTTGCAAGCCATATTGAAGGAACAATGTAAGTAGCAACTTTTAATTTGGACAAAAGGCCAGATATCTAATTTTCTTATGAAGTTACAGCTGGGCTGCCTGAGGTTTGTCATGCGATTTTGCCATTGTGATGTTTCATCAGATTGTTTTTCTAGGCAGTTTTCCTACAGCTGCGATGAAGTCGATTTATAACCTATCTATACCTCTACATGTTATAGTGGCAGTATTAGCCAAGCTTCTTTAGAACACATCCACTTTCTTATTCAGAGGAAATGTAATCACTCCATACTCTTACATGGAGCTTGGTCTTTATTCATACTTTATTCCCCTTATCGTGTATAGGTTAGAGGAGAAAGTTAAAGAAATGTTTCTCTGGTACTGTCCCTCACATAAAGCAATAGTGAGACTGCTCTTAAAGGAAAAAAAATTATTTTCTTCAAAAACAAGAAAATCCTTCATGGGAGGATAACTGAAAGAAGGGGAAAGGTTGCCATCCCTTCTCCTCACTCCTGTGATTTTGATGATGATGAAAGGGGAAGTAAATTAATTCTTCAGTTTTATTCCCATGGCAAATTCATTCTTGGTCTCTGAAATTAAGGACAGCTGGGCAATTTGTCCCTTTTATGTGGCTCATTCTGTTACTGGGTCTCATGGAGTAAGCACCAGAGTTGCAGCTCCACTGTGGCTAACTCAAAATACAATCAAAAAAGGAAAGTGATGCGCTACATGTCACAGAAATGAAATGTCCATAAGCTATATTCTCAACCAGGCAGAAAAAAACTGTGGGAGGTTCTAAGCATAAAATACTTTATCTAAAATGAAGAAAGGAGGTCATTTATTTCACAGTGTGAGCCAATCTTGTCACTGAAGAAATCATATTCTGTACATTTTTTCCTGCACTGTGTGTGTTCTACCCTCACTTTTGAGAGCTCAGGGCTCTTTGTGTGGTACCTGAAGCATCCTGCATGACTTTTAGATGCATCAGTTGTAAAACTGGTGAAAGAGAAATAGACAGTGACAGAAAAGAGCAGCAAAAAATAATTGCCAGTGGTTTGCACAGAGAACAGAGAGGGAAAACAATACAAGGAAATCTGCAGACAGACATATCTCAATGATTACTTTCTGATTTAATTGATGCCTGAAAATTGGCAGAGCTCCACTCTCAAGAGTAAGCAGGGAAAAGAGGAGTGTGAGATAAAATCAGGTGGAGGGGGTTTTGTTGCCATTCATTTTCATAATTCTCATCTCCCAGCATTAAGCTATTGTATCTTTGTCATTCTCGTGGAGATAGATGGAGAGGTAAGAACACAGGAACCTTAGTTTTATCACCAGGTACCCTTACAAAAGACAGGCAAAATAGCAACGTCCTTAACAGGGCAGGATGGTGATGGAAGGGGCTGGGATAAGGGGTTTCCAAGGACTCCTCCTTTGGGAAGAGGCAGGGTTTGCAGTGCTGGCTTGGCAAAGAGAGCACCAGGAAGAGCAGCAGCTCTTCCCAGCATCCCTTGGATCAGCAGCACTGGATGTTTGCTGGTGCTCGTGGATCGCTGGGGCCTGGGAAGCTGATCCCAGTGGGGTCCATGCCTCTCTGCCGGTGCTGGCACACAGCTGGTTGCACTCCCAGGGGCCTGGGGACAGTGGGGTGGGGCAATCTGGGGACATTTGTACCCCTGTGCTGCCCATGCCGAGAGGAGAGAGGCGTTTCCACCAGTGTTAGGCATCTTAGTTAATTATCTTGATTGTAGGGAAGGGCCAAATATGAGCTGAAATATCTCCTCGATTCAAACTCTAGCTGTGCTTGAGAAAAAAAGCTGAATGTAATCTATAATGGAACATGGAAAAGTCCTGATTCAGCTACACATTTAAGTATATATATAATTTTTCAGCAAATATATCATAAGCAGTTGTTTATACAGTGCTGAATTAGGGCCAAGTTTCCCCCTTGATACTAGATTGTAATTTTTTTTTTCTACTAAAACCCAGTGGAAAGAAGCTAGACAACATTTTTGTTAAAAATCTTTAGGGAACCTGAGAACAGATCATAATAATTTGGTTTGATTTTCTCATAGGATTTTAATTGAAAAAAAAAGGGCATTGGTGGGGTTTATGTCCTCTAAAATTTTTTGATTTCTAGGATAAACGCCCTTTCCTTTCAGAAAATCAGAGGATGCTTTTTGAGAAAGGGAGAATATTCACAGGGTTAGATAATAAAATCCTTAATTACCAGGATGTATCTTACTTCAGCATGGCATCTTATTAAAGTAAATGGAGATGAAGTGAAAACAAAGTCTTGGCAAAGTTGTGTTGACAGTACCCCTGATCCTTAGTGCAGAAGACAACCCCAATGTTAGAGGATTTATGTTCTTTAGAAAGAGAAAGAAATCATATTGAAAGACAACCCAAGTAATTTCAGTTCAAACTGGAATGAAATTCTTCTCTGATACCTTTTTCTTTAGAAAGCTTAAGCTGAAGCCCCTGTTTGGGGCCATGTCATTTCTAGGTCAAACATGACTGCACTGAAAATATACTCTCCCTCCCAGGTAATGTCCTGTTCCCTAAAAATGCAGTATGCTGCTGAATATTAAGTGAAAATTGTAATCTTTTAATTGCAAACAATTAATAATAAATTACAAGCACATAGTAACAATAAATAATATATTGGAGTGAATCCTGCATCCCTACAGCCCTACTCAGATCAGGTATAAGAGCAGCTTCAGAAACCTGGAGGAATTTAAATGCTAAATGAAACATTTGATGCCCTACTTTGTCCTCTTTGGTGTCCTTCATTATTCCAATTCACAAACAGATATTGTTTAGCCCAGAAACTTGGGTTTGATTATAACATTTATTTCAGAAAGCTGCGCTGGCTTTAAGGACAAACAAGTAGAAAATCTATCAATTCCTTTGGGAATTTTTCCAGCAGTTACATTGTCAGGCTAACACAAAACACATCCTTTTTTCAAATTTAGCTTTGTCTTCTCTTCCAGACACTGGTTCTTGTTATCCTTTTTTAGACTGAAGAGCCTTTTCAGAAGCAGGACATTTCCTGTACATCAGTACTCCCACAGCAGCAATCCAAGTGGATTCTAATCTCTTCCATTAACTGGATGGGTGAACCAAAGCATCCTGATTTAGGACATCTTTCTCTAATACTAAAAAAAAATGTGTACCTTTCCCTTGCAACCCTTTAAAATTAATGCAGTGTGAAATATGGACCAAGAGCTATGAGGAACAAATTCAGTAGACGGTGAATTTGCTTTTTGACTTGGTATCTATTATCTTTTTACTTTCTTTTCCTCTTCAGGTAATATTGCTTTAGTGGAAAAAAAGTACATTTGTTTGAAACATTTGGGTATTTTCTAACGTGTAAGAGATCAGCTGTGCTGGAGCCAGAGGTTCTGGTGTGTGTTGGGCATATTGCATCTACTGCACCAGGAACAAGCTGTGCATTTGCCCAGGATCACCTGGATGGAAATATGGGCCCTCAGCTCCAGATGAAGCCCTGCTTCTGCATTTTGGCTGGGGCGACCTCAGCCCTCGGCAATTCAGCAGATGTAGAGGTGTCTGCAATCTACGTGGCCATGCTTGTGTGTTAACATGGCTCATCCCTTTGCAGGTCAGGTTATCAAAGGCATCCTGCTTATTCTTGCTGCTGTAAAGAAGTCAAACTCACCATTTTCAGTCCTAACCTTCTGGGAATTCAAAGCTTATTCCCTCATCTTCCTTACCATAGGAAGACTTACTGAGCTGACTGAGAAGGAAGAGAATGAAACTTGATGCTGCAAGTTTATTGTCTCCAAGTACTTTATTCATAAGAATTTTAGCAATGGCATCAGAGAAGAAACACACTGCTCCTGCATAGGTGCTTAAGGATTATCTGCAGTTCAGGCTCCTGTATAGACCCTGTGAACAGCTAAATCAAAGTCTTTTTTCTCCAACATGTAAGACTACCTGACCCAATAGTCCATGGCAAATTTAAGAAGAAAACAATAAGGGTTGAAAGGATTAAATTTCAAGTCAAGGGACTGTTGCATTTTAAATCCTTCTGACTTCAAAGAAGGTTTAAGATAAGTACTTCATAACTGAGTTTATAATCTTACTAATTCCTGCTGCTCCATTGTTACATGGGTTTTATATTCAGAGTCCTCAGCACAGTGTGACCGTGCACCAGTGGAGACCTTTAGATGTAGTCCTTATACTACATCACAAAAGTTCATTTCACAAGTCCCGCTAAGCACCCAACATTTGTACAATGAGACCAGGCAGCAAAGTTTTCCTGTTGTTCCTTAATTTATCTGAGCTATTACCTACAGAGCTGCCACACCTCCCAAAGGCTAACTGAGCAAAGCTGTATTTTTCAGATGGTAATTTACTTGTTATGAAGCACTTAACTTTTAATCTTAGTGGAGCATGACTATTTTAGGAGAGATCCAGGAATTCAGTGGTTCAGCAGTGTTTAGCTGTACCCTTCATTTCCAATACATGGATTTTGCAGTGCAAAGGAAAAATATTAAATGGACCAGCAAACTGGTGAAAGTTCTGAGATCACAGAATAGTATTACTTGCCTGGTTCTCTCAAAATCATCACTCCTAGAGATATCAAGCCTAAACTTTCTATGAAGAAAAAAAAAAAAAGAGAGAGAATGACTTAGTTGTGAAATGCTGATGAGGCAGATAGAATTCAGCTGCTAGAGCAGGCTCTGTCAAACTGCATAACTTGTTTCTTTAACTTTTAGAGAGAAGAGGCATATAGTCGATGGATTTAAAGCTAAGATTGGAAATAAGGTTTGCAGATAAGAAAAGCTACAAATGTAAAATCAGCATAATTATTTCATACACACCCTGATCTCCATTCAAGCTACATTTAGTTATTGGTCCAGTTAATCAGCTGAATGGCATTATGAGGAATCACAAGGTGTTAGGGAATCCTTTGGTGCCTCAAGTCCTGAAGAGAGAGCATCTGCTCCACAGAAGACAGGTAGATCCTCAACCTGCTAACTCAATTTCTGCTCCCCCATTTTAAAGCCCTCTAGCATTCAAGCTGCAGGATTTTCTTCGAAGTGTTTTAGAAGTTCCAGCTGGGTCCCTTTGAAGGACAAATTATCTGTTACTTGAACCATCATTTGGCTTTACCTGTTCATCTGTTACTTTCTTTATCTAATCAAGTTATGGATCCCACACATGTGGATCTTTCTCTGATGTTATTTTTCATAGAGTAAAAGCTGTTTTTCTGGCCACATATGGGAGAGAAGGGATCATTTTTGCTATTTCACTTGAGCAGAATTTCTATATATTGCAATCAATCACCTTCTGTACAAAATAGCTGGGATACAACAGAGATTTGAACACAGGCTTCAAAGGCAGAGGGGTGGACCACTCAGAAATTTCATACTGATGAGAAGTTTTGCACAGAGATCTTTAAATTTAGTTGAAAAATCAGTACATTCTGTTGAGCTGTATATATAACCCGTCTAGATCATAGAGTCCTTGTAAAGTCACCTAGGAAATTAGTGCTTTGAAAATTAGCTAATCAATCCCCCATACTCAATCCTCAATCTACCTACAGTATTTTACTCCCTTAGCTTTCAGTTTCATCTGAAAAGGTAAAAAGCTGGCATGCAGCTCAGGGAATGCTTAAATTAATAAAAGATTACATACTTAAATACAGGTAAAATGCATGGTTTTATGTTTTTTATAAAAAAGAAGGGTGGTAATAGAACATGGTAGAGGAAGCAGTTAGGGAAAAAAACCACTTCTTTGGTAGCTGAGGTTATTCACCAAGGAAAAAAAATCTCACTTTTCCTGTGCACAATGCACAGGAATGCACAAATGCACAAGCAGAATGCAAGCCAAAGCTTGTATTATTCAAATCTCTGAATATCATTCCCTTAGATGGCATTCACCAAAAAGTAGGTGAATACATATTTGTATACACTGAAGTATAAAATAAGTGAGGTACGAGTTAATATCTAGCCTTTTGTTTAAAAGTGTGTTAATATCAAGGAGTAAATGGCCTTAGGATGCTGGTTTAAAGGATGCTGGCAGAGGAATCAGGGAAATGAAGCTTTGGGGCAGGATGGCTGTCACACTGGGTAAACTGGTAGAAGCTGTCGTATATCAAAAACTAAGAGACACATTGACCAAATCTGGGATATATTAGGAAAAGCTGAGACTTTTGTAGAAAAAGAAAAAGATAATATTGCTCGAGTCTATTGGAGTACTTTTAAGGAAACTTACCTGTGCACAAAGGACTGTAGTCTGATGAGATATTTCCTCACATTTCCTGAAGGCTTTTGAGAAATTGTTTTAGCAGAAATTCTTTAAGTTAGTTATTTTGGAATATGATTGTGAAAAATTTTTGCATGGATGAGCAGATGGCTGGAAGGTGGGAATAAAAGGGCAGGAATGTGTAGGGTTGTCCCCAGTGCCACCCTACAGAGGGTTCCAGCACACACACTATTCAAATCATACACTAAGGATGTGGAGAAGAGCCTTGTCAGTGAGGAGCCTTGCTGGTGTTGTATTATTCAGATTAGTAAAAGACAAGTGAACTGGAAAGAATTGCAAAAGAACTACAGTACAATGTGACTTTATGATTAAACGGCAGATGAAATTTAAAGCTGAAGTGTGAAGTAATGAACTTCATTTTAAAATTGCCAAAAAAAAAAAACCCAAGCACAATCTTAGTTTTGCATACATGATTATGGGCTGTGAGCTAGTTATCACTACTCAAGAAAAACATCTTGAGGTTAGAAAAGCCACTTTGATGCATCTATTAGCTGGATGCTCACTGACAATCAAAAAATGGAAAAATACAAAGCAAAAGAATAGAGAGTAGAATAGAAAACACCATTATGCCATTATATAAACCCATTAAATAATCCCACGTTTGAAGTAATGAATGCAATTTTTATCCTTCCTTTTGAAAAGGATACAGACAATTGGATAATACTCAGAGGAAGTTGCAAAGGTGAACAGAGGTACAAAATTATTTCCATATAAAACACTAGACTGAATAGAACCACCAGCAAAGGTACAAGTAGTGACTGTCACAGTGGAGGAGGCAAGGTGGTGATTGCACTTCGTCCTCACAATATAGGACTTTGAGGTCATCAAGAGATGATGCGAGGTGGCAAGTTTAAAACAAAACCGATAAAAAGAGTGGGTAATTTTTTGCACAATGAATATTTAAGCTGTGGTAGTTTTGTCAGACTTACAGATGTTGTAAATGCTAAAAGTTTGCATAGACTTAAAGAAATTACTGCACAAGTTCAGGGGAGAAAAGTTGGCTGGACAGATTTGCCAAGTCCCAGGGCTTCCCTTGACCAGGTATAGGAGGTGGCTGGGTGGGTGCAGCACCCTTCTCTCTACTTGTGTGAATGCAGCACTCAAAAATGGTGTCAAATAAGTTATTCTGCATGTCTTGGAGAGGAAAAAAAGGCATTGTCTGAGGCACAATTCTTTCTTCATATTCTTTCTTCATATCACCCCAAAATGGAGGAAGGTTGTACAGTTACTGTCTGGCTCAGAGAGAGAGTTTTGCTAGGAAAGCTCAGTAGGAAAGACAGCCTGCGCCTCTCAGCAAAATGAGAGCAGAGGCTCATCCCCTGCCCCCTTCTCCTGCATGGACAAGCCCACATCCCAGCCCACCTCATTCCCTGAGCCCTGGGAGGTGCCCACAGCAGTGCTGTCACCACGGCTGCTCCCACCCTCCTCAGGAATCTGCTCTCAAGAGCTTCCAGCCCCTCCTTTCATCTGCAACTTCACTGAAGTTCAGCATCTGGCCTGGCACTGTCACTGGGGGTGTCTGGTCACCAGAACTGTCCCATTCTCCCCAGCCATATGGAAGCTGGCATCTTGGTGGGAGCAAGTGTGAAGAGGTCTGAGCTGCTCCTGCTGACACCTTTGCTCTGGCTAGAAAGTGCCTGGGTGTCTTTAACACCATGAAAATCAGGCCCTTTGTATTCAAATGAGGATGAAGTTGGCTGCATAATTAAAATAATATAATGGTACAAAGTCCAGAGGGAATTTGCAGCTTCCATCATACTGGATTTTCAAACAGAAGCACTTTAAAAAGCAGTAACGTATCTGTATAATTCACAGCTGATTTACAGCCTAAGTGACAAACATCTTGGGGTTTAAAAAATAATCTCTTCTATTTCAATTTTCTCTGTATCCCTCAGCAAATGTATGCACCACAGCCTGAGAGACACTACTAGCCCTGCTGAAGGATATTTTGATGAAACAGCTGCTGCAAATAAGTGTATTACCACAGCAGGAAGAAGAGCATGAATACAGCGAGGTGCAAAATGACACAGTCAGCATTACCATACATATTTACCTAGGCTAGAGCTCCATGTAAATAATATATAAGGAATGTTTCTTTGCTGTGTCCTAAGGGAGGAACAGCAGTTACAACAGATCATCTTAATAGGACATGGTGTCTACGAGGCCCAGGAAAATTCCTGATGTAAAACTTCTGCCATAGTGTAAAGATGTGCTTCCCTATGACCTAGCTTTTACAAATGCTTTGATAACCCATAAAATGCCTTTTGGGCAATATTTATTTCCACATAATTCATCTGAATTCACACAGAAGTGCAAAATGCACAGAAAGCTGCTCAACACCAGGGCCCACCCATTGAAAGATGTTCCTCAGCCATCATCCTGTTTGATTTTTTTGGTATGGAGATCAAGGGTGACCATGATTCATCTGTGATGACAGGAAACATGATGGAGTGGTAACAGAGAAAGCTGATTGCAGGGCTAAATGTGTGTGGCTGCTGGGACTGGGGAGAAAGGAATGGGATTGGCACCACTTACAGAACAGAAGCAATAAGAGGAAGGTCTATAAAAAAAGAAGCAGCAAAAAACCCATGGATGCAAGAATAGTTAGAGGAGATTTGTTACTTTAGGGGACTGTAATCCATAAAGGCTTGAAGAGGAGTGAGTAATGACATTAGAAGATGCCTAAGCACCCAAGGGGATGCAGAGGGAACTGAGATATGGGGACATGGCCAAAAAAAGAGCTGTCAGTGTGAGGTCGGGGAAAAGCTAAAATTGGGTGAGAAAACAAGCCAGAAAAAATGGCTGGGGGAATATAAAATGGAATTAATGGTTTTCATCAGAATTTCCAGTTAGCTGAGAGTAGAAGGAAACCAGGGAGGTGATAAGATTCATGGAAAGCAGGTGAGTACAGCCCTGGCAAGGTGCTGGGTGTGATGGGTAGTGACTTGTAAAATCAGTTTTGCTAGTGCTTTTTCTCTCAGAAATGTTTAATGTTGAAGGAGTGGACCACTTAAAGGCAGCTAATAGCTGGGAATGCAGGATTGATCAATGGAGGAAAGAACTAGGAATAAAGAGCAAGCAGAGACATCAGAGTGAGAAAAACAAGGAAGAATGAAGTAAAAAAGACAAGACCATGAGGAAAGAAAGATGGAGAGGCTGCAGGTTTGAGCCACCTTTTCACAATTTGTTGCTCTAGGAGTTCTATCTGGGAGCTGAAATCATAACTGAAGGAGCATAGGGCACATGCTTGCAGGAAGTTCCTCCAGTGTCCCTGAGCCCTCACTTGGCCAGTTAACCATAGGCTGGCAAAGGTTAATCAAAGCTGGAATGCAAAATTAAGTTTTGGGAGAGAGCTTGAACATGTGAGGGGAAAGCAAATGGAAGAGAGTTACACAAAGCATTAGGGACAGAGAGTAGATGAGAGAGGAGAAGACTTCATCACTGAGATAATACTTTTAATCCTCCACAGAAGTGCCTGAAGCCACTTGTTACTCACATTGAAGAGAGCATGGCATGGAAAGTAACTGAGAGAGAGCTATAATCACCACAGAATCATTATAAATGCTGAAACATATCCCCCTCATGATCACATTAGCAGCTGAATCACTCAAATTTTTCATTAGTCTGTGCTGGAATAAAGAAGAGAAACAAAGAATTATATTTTTTATAAGAAGTTATTTCTCTGAGCAAGCAAGTAAATCACAAGCCAGCATCCCAGAAGAGAGTTCCTGGGCAGAACTCATTGCAGGTTAGTTGTACATCATTTTATATTAAGTGTTGGACATATTGTAGAGACCAACTTGTTGCCATTTCACGTTTCCCAGTGGAATGCTGTTTTCTCACTGAATTCTTTCTCTTGACAGCTCTGGTAATACTCTGGATGTGATGGGTAATGGCTTGTAAATTCTGTTTAGGAAAAAAAAATTGCATTTAGTTTGGCATTATAGAAAATCTATTTTTCTTCCATTCACATGTTTTTGCACCTGGATACCAGAACCCAGACATGGGCAATACTGGGACGAGGGAATATGGGAGCTCCCTTTGCTTTCCACAAGCAATATTCAGTATTTTAAGACACATCCCTGAAAATAGGGTTTAGGGAACATAAGGACAGTCACTTTTTCTGTATCTTCCTCTGGCTGTGAGACTGAAATCACAGCTCCTCATTTTCAGTCAGAATATCTTAAGGTTTCTCAGAATAAAAAGTGTCTCCATTCTCTTTGTGCCATGTAACAATCAGAGCCAGCACAACTTTCTTTTCCATGGGTGGCCCAGTAAAACCTATATAGACTATGAGTTTTCAGACATTTCAGACAATATTTTTCATTGCATGGAGGAGACAATGAATGGAGAAAAGACAGCAGCCTGTCCTGGCCTCCTGCTTCCTTCCCAAGCCTGAAAGAGTGTAACTGGCCTCATGCAATAGGGAAAGATGTGCCCATGAGCTCACAGCACCATTTCCTATCTTTTTTCCCCCCTGTCCGTTTGTCCTTTATCACTCACATGTAAAGCTTCTGCCAGGCACCTCTGTGTTTTCCTTAGGGCTATTATTGCTTGTAGCTAAATCTTGTACACAAACATAAAAGAGAGCAGCAGGAAATACAACTGGTGTAAACCATACTGGGTTTGGGTGTAAGAGACTTTGTTCCAATCCCTGGCTGCAAATAGTCCACTACAAACAGTGTCACTAGTTTGTACACCCACACTGTGACCAAGAGGATGGCTGTAGCAGCAGGTAATATCAACAACTTTACAAGTACAGACAATTTAGAGAATTCAAAGCATTTTTATACCTAAGAATTATTATTATATTTTACATGAAAATAACAGTAAAACAGTGGAGACCAATTCTGCTTTCACACCAAGGAATTTCAGTGGAGAGGTGTTAGAATCAAAAAAAAAAATAAAATCAGGGTTTAACTTTCTATATATTCTCCTCCTGTCCGAGCTAGTCCCATTGTTCTCTCCTCTCTATTTGCACAACATGCTCCCAGGCCTTGCCAGCTCCAAGTTTTCACAGCTATTTGTTTTATACTATTAATTTAAAGCTGATTTTCTCTCTGCTTTTCCATCTCCCAACATAATGGGACACAGCCTTGAGTAAAGCTTTAGAAATTCAGGAAGATGCAAAATGCATACCAGTGGCAGCAATATCAGTAACATTTTCAGTCTCCCTCTTGAAAAATTATTTATTATGAAAAAGATAGGAAGAATGCCTTTAAAATCAGAAAGGGCTTAACACACACAACATATTCTTGTTAGACCTCTGTGTAGCATGAGTCCAGGGTACAGGTATTCATTCATTATTCAGGTGCAGTAGCTGTAGTTGGATTAGAACTATTTTGGAGGAAAGAGGATTTTCTTTTTGGTCAAACATTGCACCCTCAGTGCTAGGACATCCATACTATGTCTCAGCAAGAATAGGCTTCAAACCCTTCAAACCCTTCTGGAACCCAAAAAGGCAGAAGCACAGCAATTCAGGAACTACAGCAAAACTGCTCCCTAAGTCAACTGGCGGCCAAAAACTACTTCTGCAAGGCTGGTGCTCATGCACAGGCAGCACTAGGTGATAGTGAGTGGAAATCAGAGAGGTCAGCGAAAAACAATCAGTGGAAATATTGAATGACAACGTTCAGCTCACACTGATGGGTACATGTTTTCTCAAGAAGCATCACTCAGGCAAAATCTCCCCTCATTGCCATCTGGACTTCCTCAGGGGGTGCAGTGGATGCTTGTGTGCTTCTCCCAAATTCTGCTGCCCCTGTTACAGATAGCTACAGATGTGTGCACATCTGGGATTCAGTTGTACATTATGAATCCCACCACTGTCTCAGGAAAAACTGCAGGCTGGCAACTTTTTTTGACAAATAAGCAGCAAGTAATGAATGGACATAAGCAGAATGAGATTTTAAAAGAAAAGCTGGGTAATCCACAGGTCATGTAACCAGTAGGATAAATAACAGATGGGCAAAGATAATCTTGGATTGGAGGCTGAACAGTGAAAATGCAATAGAGGGACTCAAAATGAACTTGCAATATGAAATTGTCCTTGCCAGGATCCCTGACACTGACTCCTTGTACTCTAGCAAGGATTTAGAGTCAGGAGCTGTAGAAAGCAGCTCTCTCTGAATTGGAGCAGGAAATTAAAGGAAAAGAAGACAAGAAAACAGCCCTTTTAATCCTGAGAAAATACCTGGGTCTTCTATTTATAGAAACAAAACACGGTATTAATGTTTAAAATAAAGTGACAACCAACCATTAAATCTGTCACAGACAGGAATAGAATTCTTTCAGGGTTATTGGAGTCAGTGATGATCTAAATAGGCATGAAATTAGGTTCTGAATGATTGTACTGCTGCTTTCCTTTTCTTTAGGGCCACAACTGGGATATTCACATCACCAATATGGGAAGCAGCCACTGTTTCTGGAAACAAGCCAGCACAGGGAACCTCCTGAGAGAGAGGTTGTTTGTAGCAGAAAGCAAAGGCCAGCATGAGTGGCTGTTTCTTGGCTTTACTGGAAGCTGTGTGTTTGTTTTGTTGCTTTTTTTTTTTTTTTTTTTTCTTTTTTTTTTTTTTTTTTTTCCCTTTCGCTGTGTGGAACACACCCCCTAGAGAAAGCAGGCTTTACCCAGCTCACTGAAGTCTCTCTTCTATTCAAGCTGCCTAATTACAAATTACGTCACATCAGCTCATCTGAAGGCTGCTAAGACTCAATTCACTTTGAACATTTCACAGATAGCTACTAATCACAGGCAGGCTCTTCTGTGCAGCTCAGGAAGTGGGGTCATGTCTAATCTGGTAAATCAGTGCCCCTGCTGCCACTGTTGTCTGAGTAAACTCAGGACATTGTGACCCGGGGGTGACCTGGGTTTCCCACACTGCAGCCAGCAGATTTATAAAACTAGAGTGGGTGCATCATGAGTAGAAACTCTCTGGTAAGGTGGGAATTAAGGATGATTTCAAGGAGTTATGGGCTTTTGCAGGGCTGTACTCTAAGTTGGATGCTTTGAATTTTATGCATTAATCCTCTCCAAACTACAGAAAAGAGGCTTTCCATCTGGAAAGTTACTGCTGAAACCAATATTTAACTGTCGATCTTAATTGTTTGCTGAAAGCATGAATCTGGCTCCTGAGGATTTGACACTAAAGAATGGCAGCAACTCATTCTGTGAAAGATCCCCAGAAAGGCACAAATTCTCTTGTTGATTGCATTGAAGTGCTATCACCCAGACAAAATCATAAAGGACCTTTCCTGAAATATTACTTACAGGTCTTGACATATCTGTGACTTCTCTGGAAGTCTTCTTTCTACCTCACTAACTCTCCCAGGAAATGAGAACAAGCTGAAAACCAAAATTCGTGACCCAAGAAGCATTCTCAGATTTGAAATTTCATCTGGTGCCACAATGAAAACACAAACTCAGTGTTGTTTGTGGTTATTTTTTTCTTCCCTTAGCACATAGTTTCAGATAAGGTACTTGTCCTTACTGAAATATTTTTCTCTTGAGAACTACAAGTCGTTCTGTTTACTCAGAAATTGTCAGATTTCATCTTGTTATCTTAAATTGGATGGAGCTCTGAGAAACCCAATCCAGTTGAAGATGTTGCTTCTCATTGCCAGGGGTTTGGAATAGATGATCTTCGGCATTTCTTGGATGTTTGATCACAACCTCCCTGCAGACAGAAACCAAACTCCTCTTGATTTTAGCAGTGTACCTTTACCCCTAGGAGTAGATCAGAGTGAAGGCTACAAAAGCAGCATTTCTGCAGCCAGCCCAGGGATTCTCAAAGCTGTCATGAACCAAAGGATAGTCTGGCAGGTTTCAAAGACTCATTTACCAACTGTCCCCCTTTTATCTCATTATGGAGGTAGGGGAGGAAGGTAGTTGTATGTGGAGACAACTAGATCCAGATCCTTCCCTATTTTGAAGGCTTTCCTCACTCTTCTAAAATAAATATAAGCAAAGTGGTGATATAATTTACCTCTCAAATGACACAAAAGCTGCAACAGAAGACATGTCCTGCAAGGTGACTATACTTGGATATCTGCACACGAATACCCTGTCTCTAAGGATTGAAAACACCTTCAAAGTGAAAACACCTTCAAAAACACCTTCCAGCTGCTAGACAAAGGTACAGAAAATCTGTACTGTTCAGAGCTGTGACCAAATGGCAGTTTATAACTATGATTTTTTTTTTTTCTTAGACTTTCCTATCTTACCTATTATTGATATTTCTTCTCCTTGTTTTGGTAGAAAAATAATAAGCCAAACTGAGGAATATGGATAATACTGCCCTGGAAGTTGTGTGTTAAAGAAGAGAATTTAATAGAATTAAACCTTTGTATCACCTTTGGGTCTGATTGTTTATACTGTTGGGCCTCTGGGGAGCCTGGCTGGGTATATTTAGATCTTGAAGCTTTCATTCAGCAAGGTACTTAATCATGTGCCTTGACATTATGCTCCTGAGCGCTCCTTCTGGACTTCATCAGGAGTCCTCATCTCTCTGACCTTGTTTGTGAACATGTAGTTACATCATTAGGTTCATCTGCATTAAGGACCTTAATTAGAAAAGGGCTTCATCTGAAAGGTTCATAGCAGAGCTGAGGGCAGGGGGGAAATCAGCTTTTGAAATCAAGTCACTGTGTGTGACAGCCCTTATCTGTGGATTTCTGCATGTGAAGGTCTTGTCCAGGAGGGTGCTGCCTTCTGTCTGTCAGCCATGGGGGTACAAATAGTGTTGCTTATGCTTCAGAGTGATTCCAATGTTAAATGCAGCAATGACTTGTGTTTTCATAAAATGAGGCCAAACAAACTAAAAAATATGCAGCACAAAGTGAACACTGACACTGCATAATAAAAAAAGGTTTCTGTACAAAGCCGTGATAAAAAAAAAGTTTATATTTATCATCCCACTAAATTGTATTTGGTCTAAAATTAATGAGCCTTACCTCTACACTCCATTTAAGACAATAGTTAATTGCTTCATTTTAATAAATTTTGTCAGAATGGTGAGTATAACAATGACTGAATGTTTAATTATTACCTAGGCTAGAAAATGAAGATATACAGTATTAATGATATACACAATCTGAAAAGCAATTAGGGTCCTGAAGGTAGAATAAGCAACTCACTTATAAACAGGGTAATAAATGATCTTTCTTATCAAACATGGGAAAAAAGGTCTTAGAAGCAAAAAATCTCATTGCCAGGGATTTCAGCTCAAAGAATTTCTTGTTCCCCTCCTCTGTGTCTGTGACGTGTTCAAAACCTGTCAGCAGCAGCATCATGGGAACACGAGAGGCAAGCAAGGAGCAATACATTCATGCTGAACAGCTGCTGAGGCACGAACTATTTCAGCTTCTGACAACAGCTGGTGCTGTACAGGGTGGATGTGGGAACTGCATTAGAGAGCTCAGCTTCACAGCAGCATCAAAACAGAGGAAAGGGGCACCCAACAGATCTGGACACTGAGGGTCAGAAATAAAAAAAAGAACTTTGGACAGAATTAACCTTCACTACAAATATGTCCTACACCTCAGAGATAAGGTGTTGTATTTCTAAACCCACAAAACTGTGGGTGTGGGGATGCTGTTTCTACTCCTACCACTTAAATTATTATAAACCTCTCTTTTTCCCTGCTTGTGCTTCCTGTGTGGGCATTGGAAGCTCTCTGGAGCAGGGCACATCCCCTTGTTAATGGAGTGAAGCAGGAGTCGTTGTGTCTCCAGGACATCTCTGTCACCTCCACAGCTGCACCAAGGACCCATCAGAGAGGTGAACCCTCCTCAGCAGGTGCCTTCTGAGCGCATCATTGCAGTTACCCCCTTTGTATGGCACAGCATGGGGTGGAGGGAATTTGGATAAATATTGTTGGAAGTGGCAATATTTCTTCTCTCTTGCACCTTTCCGTGTGTATTTTTTCTTAGGAGCAATGTTACCAATCTGATGTGGAATGTTTGCAAAAACAGCCTCTTCATCGTGGACTGAAGGAAAAATCTAATTTTTTATTAAATTCTTGCACCCTCAAATCTTTGAGATGCATAATATTAGACTTCATCTCTGTTTTTCCCAATTAAGAGAAATCAGGTTGTTTCAGAAGTACAACGACAGTTACTCTAGATGATTTTTAACTGGCACATTGTACAAAAATCATTCTACCTCTCCTTTTGATTTACAAATTATTATACACCCCAGAAGTCCAAAGTTCTATTTGCTTTCATTAGCAAAGTTGATGCCTAAACTCAGGACATTTTCTGAACCATTTTCTGTTTCTTAGACAAATCTTTTTTCTTGGCAGTTTGCAGCACTGTTTTTCCATTTTCGCAACTGCTTTTTTTGTTTTCTTGTTCCATGACTGATTGTGCTGTGTTTATCTATATTTAATCACATTCACTATTTGATATTACTTCAGAGTCCAATTTCGAAGCCCATTATCATTTGTGGGTCTTTAGCATATCTTAAAAACCAGAAAACCTTGATTTCAGTGTCATTATACCCAGTGTTAATATAAACAATAACAAATCTCACATCCCACAGCTGGCTTTTGCAGAATCTCTCATGGATGTTAAATTTTCTTTTAGAAGAGATGGTTTCTAGAATTAACCTAATTTTAAGCACTGCGCTAATATCTCATGCCCATATAACTCTGCTTCTTAGTTGTTATTTTAATTAGGAACCAAAGAATTGGGTTAAAAGCTTTATGAATTTTCTACCCAATGTAGTGATTGGTTTCATTACAGAAGCCTTTACACTGAAGTAAAGCTCATGTTCTAACAAGCCAGTGAAGCATAACCCTTTTTTTATGAAATCATGTGGGCTTTCCAAAGCAGAGCCTGTATCACATTTTGTCTCCTTTAAAAACAGATTCCTCCTTTAAAGCAGGTCCATTCACAGGAGATAGGACATCATTGAAGTGTCTTTGGGGATTTTCTGATGGATCAAATGTGCAGCCTGTGTAGAGTATGAAAATCCTGACAATGGCTGCTACTGCTGCCTCTTTTTTATTTTTTTTTATCATGGCTGCTCACTGGCACTGTTTTTCTAAGAAATGTTTGCAAGACGAGCCAGTTTCTACTGCTTTTCTACTCTCTGTTTTCTGAATCCCATGAGCTAGGGCTCGTGCATCCTGGCTGAAGCAGGATGCTCCCCTGAATTAGTCCTTGAAGCAATTCCTATTCAGCTTTGACACCTGTAGAGTAAGGTGGGGCTTGTGTGCTTTGACTTTTCCATGACTATTTGATTCAGGGCCTCTGTCAAGGCACTTCAACCACTGCGCTGCTCATGCCAGGCAACACTTGAAGCTTTTCTCGGCAGCTTTATACCTTTTCCCCCAGGTGAAACTATGGCGGCAAAGTCACCTTTATGCCAAGGATAACTCTGAAAATGCTTAGAAAACCTATTGAGCTGTTGTTTTTGGAAGTCAACATTTCCCCCCCGAATCAGTAGAAACTTCTGAAAGCTTGACAGCAAACATCTTCCAGGCTTGGTTTTTCACTGAGGTTCCTCCTGCCTTTCAGGTCTAACTCCTCCTGAGCTCTGATTGCATGGAGACAATGACTGGATTTGTTCTTCACAGCTCTAGGGCAGACCCAGATGTTCTTGTTACATGTTTCAGCTCATCAGTATCTGGGGTGGCAGTTTCTGTCTGTCCTGGGCTTCCCACACCTTTTTCTTCTTTGCTGCTGGTATGATGGTGAAGAAGGGAATTGCAGCAGACAGAGACTTTGGATAAAAAGGTAGTTAAATTAGAGAAAAGGGAAGGAAGTTAGAAAAAATATCCCATAGGATTTGGGTCAAAAATGAATTTTAGACTTTCTTTTTCCAAAGGAGGAGTAAAAATCTTTGACAAAAAGAGAAATGAGTAAATGTTGGACACTTTTATCTGGAAGTGAAGGTAACCCTATCAATCTCAGTAACTGCTTTAATATCTTTGAAGATGAGAATTGATTCTTTAGAGCTCACCTGTGTGGAGGGAAAGGCAAAATAACAGAGTGAAAATTGGGAACTTGGAACAACATTTCTGTTTACAACTCTGTAAAGAGCCTCTGGTGTGTTTAGTGACTTACTTAACAGGATGGTATAAAATCTGGAAAAGGGAAAGTAAAATACCCATATTTGAGATATATTCTGCCTCTGCTGATACCCCAGCTGATACTGCCTATTTCCTGCAGAGCTCAGTTTTGCAGATGTGTTTCACAGACAGAAATTACTAGATGGCTTCCCCAAGATCATTGATGTGGGGACATCAATCAGAACCCCTTATCCTTCCCTGAGTAAAGAGGTGACCTAAGCTATGGGAGCCACTCAAATCTAAGAGTATAAGGAGGTAGAAAAGATGTTGTTTTGTCTATCTCCAAGCATCTGAGACAGTCTGACTATCAATTGTACCTTCGCCTAGGGGGACCCTCAGAAAATTCTTGATTTAGAAAATTCACCTGATGTAGTCAGCACCCACACTTAGAGAGGAAGACCTGAAAGAACCACAGTAAAATTGACTTTTGGAAGGGCAGGGAATTAATAAAAATCAACTTCTCAAACACTTGTGGTATTACATATTCCTGACAAAAGAACTGAGGCTGCCAAATATATTGCTTAAACCAGACTAAACTAGCTCATAAAAAAATAGGTGATTCTAAGGAAATGATCATAAACCTGTCTTTGACCACACATCACTTTTTTTCCCTTCAACCACAATACAAGACAAGATTATGGGTTTTTCTATGGACAAAAGTGAAATTTATTTCCCTGTAAATAAATCTTTTTTATTGTGCTGGTTTTAGCTAGGATAGAGTTAATTTCCTTCACAGGAGCTATGCTTTGGATATGTGTTGAAAACAGCATTGATAATACAGGGATGTTTTAGTTATTGCTGGCCAGGGCTTAACCAGAGCCAAAGCCATTTCTCTTCACCTGACACCTCCAGACAGGAGCTGAGGGTGCACAAGGTGTTGTGAGGGGTCACAGCCAGGATGGCTGACCCTGACTGACCACAGAGATGTTCCACAACATATGGCATCATGTCCAGTACATAAAGTTGGGGGAAGGAGAAGGAAGATGTTCAGAGTGATGACTTTTGTATTCTCAAGTCACCTTTATGAATGAGGGAGCCCTGCTGTGCTGGGGGTGGCTGAGCACCTGCCTGTCCACGGAAAGAGAAGAATGAATTTGTCTCTTGTTTTGCTTTGCTTTTGTGTATGACTTTTGCTTTACCCTTTAAACTGTTTTTGTCCCAACCCACAAGTTTTCTCATTTTTGCCCTTCCAATTGTCTCTCCCATCCCACTGGGAGGAGCTGTGTGAGTATCCATGTCAGCCTTAAATCAGGTCAGGGACAGTTTTTTCCAGTATTTAAACAAGTGTTTTAAAATAGATGGAGGCAATTTTCTTTCAAAAGGACATGATTAAGAAGCCTGCACACCAGGTTGTCAGTCCTCCACCCTTCACAATAAAAGGTGATTTCTCATCAGTGTGCAGTCTGAAATGTGTTTTTGGAGTCTGCATCCTGCCACTTATTCTGGACACTAGAAAGAATGGTTTCATGAGCAAACATAAGACAGAAATGAAGAGCAAGGGCAACTACAGTTCGGTCCCTGACTGTTGCAACATTTCCTGATGGCACGTTGTCATATCCATATGGCTCCTTATTTTCTGTCTCAAGCTCTTTAGGAAGGCACCATTAATCAGTGCTTTGAGTAGTTCAGGTCTTTAGAGGGTGAGGGCAGACCTAACTCCATACTGGACTCAAGTAATTGTTCTGAATCTACACCAATTACGGGATACAAACTGTGAAATTGTATTTTTATTGAGGACCAACCCAGTAAAGTCATTGCACCATTTTCGAGCTAACTAGTTCTGTGATTTATCTCACCTCCCTTAAGAACCAAGCTAGTCACCCTTCATGGTCACTGGGAGACCATAGGCACTTTGGGGACATAATTTATTACCTGTATTCACAACCCCAGACTGTTTAGCTGTTCTCTACCCCGTGTAACCTCCATCACCTTGCTCAGATACGGATGTCTACCCTGCAGATGAATTTTAGTCTCACTGCCTGGTTTTCAGAGGAGCTAAACACCCAATTTTTTTAAATGTCAGAGGCCATTTGAGGTGTTTTGAAATTGCTGCTGTTTAGCCTTTTTGTGGCATAAGTTTCTCAAACCCTTTGACTTATCAAAACCATGAGATTGTGAGAGTTCATGCAGAACATCACCTTGGTACTTCCAGGACACTTTTTCCTCAGTAGATACATACAAGCAGGGACATCCATTGAAATACTTCTTGCAAAATGGATGGGAAAGGCTCTGTCCTCAGAGTCTCCTCATCCTGGCAAATCCAGCTCCTAATTTTTCCTCTTATAGATGAAGGTTCATCTGCTCAGCAAGGCTGGGATCTGAATTACAGCTGGACTTCTGACCTTCTGAGCCATTTCAACATCAAAAATTAGGGCTGCAGAACTGTCAGAAAGTTGGAAGCATTTAGGGCTGAGTGAGCCTCTTTCAAAGCAGCTGTATTAATCCTATCATTAAATTAAAATAATCTTCTCCAAAGCAGATGTGTTTTTCTGCCCCATAGAAGTCAATGGAATTTTAAAATATGATTCAACAGGGCCAGGTTTCAGACCATGCTCAGTTGTAACCTTTTCTTGTACATTTTACTAATTGAGACTCTCTTATTTAACTCAGCTCAGGGAATCTGGGGAGAAAGAAAGTCTAATACACTGGTTTTCCTTGGTAAAGATAAGTGCACTAGCTACTTCCCCTGTATGGAAATGCTTTACAGTGGACAGAAAAAGGAAACATGAAAAAAATTTGAATTGTTAAGATCTACTAACTTTGGAAGGTCTTCAGAACTTTTTGAATAACAGCTGAAGAGAAATTATTACATGGTGCCTTCCAGTGTGGTAACCAAAATGTTCTCAAAGTTATTTTTTGAGGCAATGGCTTCTATTCCTCATATTTGATATTTTGACATTGGAAAAATATCACATTTGAGAGAGCATTTAGCAGAGGTTATGCTTTTGCTAGCTTTCCTTGACTGTTTTGTAATGAGTTTTGTAGAAAAGCATTTCTATTTAAACCATGTCTCACCTTTGTTATTGAAATGCTTCAAGACTGACTGGTCTCACTGCAGACTGTTCAGGGTACTCCAGCTCTCCAGATCTGAATTCTGCAGCCTGAGATCTCTCTTATCTTCCTAGTTTCTTTCTTGCTTGAGCCGTGGTTAATTGCCTAAGAACTAAGTTGATTAGTTCTTATGCAATTAAAAGTCTTTGATCTTTTCGTCTTCCCACACAAAGAACCTTCTCTGATTTCAAATATATTTTCCTACCACTGCTGATCTTAGTGGGTTACACAAAATATGTGCAGACATCCCCATGAGAGAAGGAGAGAGCAAAGGAACCCTTAAGCCCTCAGAGCAATGTTCTTGCCCACCTCACAAGTGTTGTGGTAGTACCCATCCAATCAGCTGAAATTTTTCTGTACCCATGCACACACTCCAGACAAGTTGTGCAAGATATCGATGTTTTCTAAATACCCACAGGTGACTCACTGAACCCTGATGTCTTTCCTACAGATCTTCAAAGCAGGGAGAAGGAGTTTCCTTCACCCAAAATCTTCAGTGGTGGCTGTATATCTGTGCTCCACACTGGAATTAAGTGCCTCTGTGTATCTGGAGTACTGCCCTGAAGAATCATGGATAAAGGACAAGGGATGTGGGGAGCAAAGAGCAATGGTCAGGGGTGCTGAGCACCTGCAAGAATGAGAAACAGTTGTAAACAATGTCCAAGCTTGGTGTGAAACCCCAGGAAGAGGAGGTTGGACTGGAGGCACCTTTGGCTCGGGTCCTGCCAGGGAAGCTTCCTGTAGAATATCCCAGTTGAGTTCTAACACTGGCCCTAAGGAGACATGGGGAAGGAATTTATTCCTGCTGGCATGGACCAGCAGCATCCAACTCATCTGCTCCTGCCCTTTGCAAACAATAAAGGTTTCTGAGACATGCTGCTGTGAGTGAGCATGTGTGAGGAAAGATATATGTAAGCCCTGAATTTATTATGTGTTATTTCATGATTGTTTGGCTTCAGTCTTAATAAGCTTCTTAGAACGATTCAGAGGATGGAGTGAAGCAGCAGGCATGAGATATCACATGACTAATCAGGGCTCAGCTAAATCCCCCCCCAAAAAGTGAGCAATATTAGAAAGGTGCTTCCACGCTCTTTCTTGATTCATTTTTATGACATTTCTGCCCAAATAAGGAGTGTTGGAATGAAGGCCCATGGTGATATTGCCTGACCTTGGAACTCACATCACACAGCAACTGAACAAGGATATAGAAAAGAAAAAGTAGTTAATAGATTCTCCAGGGGGAAAACCCACAAACCTAAGACAGAATTATGTATTCAATCAACACAGCCTGTCAGCCAAATTCTGGTGCAAGGAATTCTTTTAGACTCAAAGGACTTATTCTTAAAAGGCAGAGAAAAAGTATTCAAGCCGTCAGAGTCATCTCCAGCACAACACGGGGCTCTCTGGCAGGCACAAACACTCCTTGCCATCCTCACACGGGAGCACCACATGTCGGCGTCACCAACCTCCTGCACAGTGGGCACTAGCTGTGGGAGTCTTTGCTGCTCACCACGGGGATCCCCTTTACCGGGAATCCCCTGAGAAAAGTCTGTTCCAGTGTCAGGAACCAGGAATGAGACAAGCAGGAGTCTCAGGCTTCGGTCTGCAGTTGTTTATTATTTCTTTATCATATTTCAGAGCCTTAGGTGACAACAGGCTCAGCACACTTCAAAGCCATGTGCCAGAAAGAGCCAAAACGGATGATTCCAAGGATTTTTATACAGATACCTTATCCAATTGAGTTCCACAACGTACCTAACATGTACTATATTTTTATTTTTCTACCAATTCCTAATTATTCTTCAGTCATGTTACATCTGCATTATGACTTTGTCTAACCAATCACTGTGCTGCCAACACTGCAGAAAATGGAGTAGATGAAGAAGGAAGAAGCCGAGTCAACACTCAAAAGTCCTCCATCTTGTCTTTCATCTACCTTCCATACTGAAACCCAAAATCTACTTTTTCACCCTGTGATATTCTACAGTTTTATCTACTATACACATTAACACAACTTAACTTCTCACAAAGTCCTGGAAGCTTTTTCCATGGCCAAAGACTGAAAGCTGTGCTCTCCTGAGAAACAAAACCTCTCAGGACAGGAACAGGAGATATTCCTGTGTCCTGGATTCCCAAAAAGCCCAAAAGTGTGACTGCAGCTCACTGTGTGATATAGATAATTAAAGTTGCCCTTATGTACAGCCACTTACCTGTAATTAATTCATAAAATAATTATTGCAAGAGTACTGCTGTAGTTAGATTTTAGTGAACTTCAATAGTAATTTCTGCTGCTGAATACCAAGAGCTAAAAATATTCAATATGAAATAAGGGCTGTCATAAATACTGGATGGGACTGATTTGTCCTGCAAAAGGGAAAGACAGGAAACAGCAAAAGGAACTCGTTCAGCATTGAGGGAAAATTGATTGAACATGAGATAGTGAAGGATTGAAGACTCCTCCTCCTCCTCCTCCCCTCCCTCTGGGGTGAAAGTTCCTCTGTTTGGGCTTTATATGGTGTGTGCTGTCAAGTGGTCTAATTTTCAGCTCAAAATCTACACACTGACCACTTACAAACTGAGCACAGGGAGTAACATATTTTGTTACACAGCAAAGGCGAAAAAAGAGAGCCAAGAAAAATTCAGAATCAATTCTTTCCCAGGAGGATTTATGTGCAGCACTAGGACAGAGAGCCACAAAAATAGCAGGTTTCCATTCTACCAAGAACTGGGATAGATTTAAAAGGACTTACAGTATCAACTTTCACAAATATTCTTTCTGATATATTCTATCTTGGTTTATTGAGCTTCACTTTCTCCACAGTGACATCGCTTTACCTTTTCCATCTAGTTTGACTTATTTTACTACTGATGTGGGATGCAGGTGGGGGGCTCAGTCAAAAGCCCAAATTTTTTCCTCTACTCCTCTTTCCCATTGCCTCTGGCATCACTGGGACCAGCCATGCAAGGAAACTGCACTACATCATTTGCAGACACATCAGACACTGGCCAGAGACCTGGGGTCAAAGCACAGGATTTGCCAAAGACATATCTCCTATAACTTCAGAAGGCACACACATGACACAGAGTACTCCTTCAGGAAAGACATTTATTTATTTATTTTATTTATTTATTCTTAATTTATTTCTTTATTTAATTTATTTAAATGCATCTTTTTTATCTTGAAGCTGCAGAATAGCACAAGACTCTGGCACAGCGCATCAGCCACGGGTTGATTTGGTTAGGTGTCTTCCCCTACTCCTGGGTCATTTCTGAACACACAGACAACCCTAACCTTACCAGAGATCCTTAAAGCAAGATTTTGCACTCCTGTGTGAGAACAAGCTATTTATTTTTATCTAATTAATTAAGCAGTTCCTGATTAATTGTTTTCAGTAATTAATCTGTAGTAGCAGTTTCCTTCTTATCCCTCAAGAATTTAGTTTCCTTAACAGCCTTTGGTGAGATATTTTATTTTTTTCAAACTTCAGCTCCTTTCAGCAATGACAAAACCATTATCTTCATTCTTCATTCTCTCCTTGCAAATAATCCTGAAATATGCCAAAGACATAATTTTTTTTTCTTTAAATGAAAACCCTGCTAATTCTTTACAATATATCAGGGTTTCATATCCATATTTTCTATTTTTATTTTTACTATTGTATCTTACACTTCTTTTGTCTGGTATCAAAGACAGAATCACTAACCACTGTATCCTCACACCACTCCTTAAGCTTTTTTAAAGGGTAATAATATATTTGCCACTGAGTTTGTGTTTATTGCCCTGCATTATTCACACAGGAAGGCTCAGTTTAACAATACTTAGTGATTCCTCCATTTCATATTTGGATATCATTTGAATGCTTGAGTTAATACCATCTAGCTTTACAATTAGCACTTCATTTCAAGCCACCTTTTTCAACCCTGCAGCAGTAACACAGAATTTGGGTGTAGGAGTCTTCCAAACCTTTAGTTAACCACAAAGCAAGAATTTCATTTCACTCCTTTATAAAATAGCAAGTACTTCCCTCTCCAGTGAAGGGTAGTTTATTAATATAAGAGGTTGCAATATTTCAAAGTATTTTCTCAGCTTTTGTTGTCTGTAATAAAATGTTGAAACAAAATTAATAAAATAGCACACCAAGCAATAGTAAATAAATCCTTCCAAAACCCATTTGAAGGGACTGTTGGAGGAGCAGAACTGCATGTTAATTTTTGAATTACACATATGTGACAAATCATGGCAAATTGAGTATCTTCTGCAAGGAGTGCTGACTTAATGCCCTGTCAGTTTGGACCTGCTGCCTCCTATCCCCCTTGAGATAACTCCTCCCTTGAGAGAGCTCTAAGGCTCTAATCATCCCTAAAGCCTGGAGCTCGCTATCCCACTCTGTGTATCCTGTGGCGAGGGTGACCTGCCAATTTCTGCCAACCTGTACAAGTAGTGAAACTCTCAGTGAGATGTCTTTTTTCCAATTGCTGTTAAGGACAGTCTGGATTTCAGGCTGTTTTGTTTTGTTGTTGTTTGCAGCTTTCCACAATTTGCACTCAGGAGAGCTGCAGTTGCGTTTTTGATGCTATGGTATCCAGACCTTAAAATTATATTCACCCATCTGTGCTAAATGCAAATCCAGCCTTAAAGGGTGGCTGCCCTGGGACTCTGCTCCTCCCAAGAGTGTCTTTCCCTGCAGCAGCCTGTGGGAACCGTGAAGCCTGGAGGAAGCAGGGACTTTACCCACCTGCAGGTAAATGTCTGCAGGCAGGGTGTCTAATGGGAACCAGCCTTCCCCAGCTCCCTTTGGAGCTGGTGTGTTCATCTGAACACAGCCTGGAGCAAGTCAGACGGCTGGTAATGCAAAAACCTCTGCAGATTATCAAGGAACCTCAGGGTAAACTGCTCCAAGGTGGTCGCCTGCCTTGCCTCCCCTCAGCCTGGCTGTGGATCTTCTGGGAGCAGCACACGCAACCAGAATTCCCAGAGAAATTCAGGAGACCCTCAGGCTTCTTATCTATATTTTTCAGCCTGGTTTTGCCCCTTTTTTTCCTCATCAGAGCATAGGCTGAGAGTGGGGGTTAAACAGAGAGGAGAATATCCCTGGATTTCCCTGCAGTGCCGGCTGCCCTCACTCAGCACTGGCACCATATGTCCAAGGGAAGGGTAGGAGCAGGTTGTCCCCAGGCAGCTGGCCAGGGGAGCAGATGGCTGCACGAAGGCACTAAAGACTGTGCATCAACCCTGGAAGTGGAGGGCACAAGTTAAATAAGAGCATTTAAAGGTCTGCCCAGCCTGCAGTCAGCCATCCGTTTTAAAGGAGAAGATACACAGTTTGGAAGTAGTACTGGGGATTTATTCTTACTGGTGTGGTTTTATGACTCCCAATTAACTGGCAGCTCCTTGGATCTCGGAAGCTAAATGTGTCCCATCCTCAGAAAGAAGAGCCTTTTATGTCCCCAAAATATTATTTTCTTAGGGGAGCTCTTTTTAATTCAACATAGATGTTAATCTGTTGTTTTTCTTTTAACAGCAACCAAATCAAACCAGGCTAAATCCCTCTGAAGAACCCCAGATGCACACAAACTGCTGTCCCATGCTTGATGCTGTTCCAGACACAGGGCAGTGCACCCTGCCTTGGAAGGAACAGTTGAGACAGGGAAGACCCTCTGAAATAAAAAAAAAAATCTGTGCAATGAGGCCAGCAGTGCTTCCTGCTAAAATTGCAGATGACTCATTTCTTATCTAAACAAGGAGCAGTGAGTGTTTGGAAAGAGATGAACCAGTTTTTGCCTGCTTGGCTGTGCTTTTTGGCCACCAGGTCAGGAAGGGGCTAAAATCTGATGCAGAGGATATTTGCTTCACAGACTCGATAAAATCTCTAGCTATTCAGATGGCAAATGAGTCCTCCTTGCTTAATAACTTTTGTATGCACAGTCCTTCCAGTTCTGATTAAGCTTTTTTAAATTTGTTGTTAACAGTGAGGATACCTGTTTAGGTTTCCTTTAAGCAAAGAAAGCTCTTTCTCATCTAATAGCAGTTTTACTATTTTCTTAATATTGCTTTGCGCTAGTCATGCCCTAACTGCTTTAAGGACACAAAATAACAAATATTTCATCACATATTTTCTGTTGTTTTCTTGGTGTCATTTTTGGAGCCACTATTTTAGCATTTATCAGAGATAAGCACTTTTTTTCTCTAATATGCGCAGTAAAAAGTATCAGCCACTGTAATTAAAATTCCAGAAGAGTTTTCATAATAAAGCCACCTAATTCCCACATATAAAGCATCAGATTCTGTTTGGATTCCTTCACTAACATTGTTCACTGATGAATAATATTCATTTATAGATCTCATGGGAACAGCAGTTTAAAATGGCTGAAGGAAGATGATTAAAGGGATGATAAGAATCGTTTATAAAGTGTTAGAAACTCTGGTACATAAACACATCATTAACTGTCTGGAGACAATTTTCACAGATTTATTGCCAGAGAGGTGGTGCAGAGGAGTGACAAAGGTCCTGGCTGAGCTCCTGCTGTGGCACAGCCTCACTGTGTGTCCTTGTCACCTTCACTAAACCAGGAGCTGTGTGGGAGTGCTGACACACCAGGTGCCCCCACCTCTGAACCAATGGACACCACTGCAGCTGTGGTCATTTGCTTCTTGGGGACACATTCCACTGGTGCTGCTACTCAAGTGTTCCTGTGGTGCTGCCCCCTCACCAGTTTGATGGAGGACTGGTGGACAGTTCCCCAGCTGCAAAGCAGGTCTCCAGCAGAATAAAACCTCTTCAGGGGGCCACACCTGACAGCAAGGCTTCTGGCTCCTTCCTTTTCTTTTTTCTTTTTT
>VXBU01002241.1:730492-761726 GCA_013400315.1 Bombycilla garrulus
TTTTAATGCAGGAAGTCAAATGTCTCCATCGAGGCATGGCGATATTTCCCTATGCCTACCCAGAGGGAGGCGTCTCTCGAGCTCCATGAGAGCCTCTGAGAAATGCAGTGGCTGGCACTGGCAGGTGCCTCACCACCCCAGTGATGGGCTGAGTTGTTCACAGGGCTCTTTCACCCCCATGCACCAAGTGGCTCAGCATCCACACCTGCCTGGGCAGGGAGGTGGAAAACAACAAAGTAACCAAGAAGCAGGCTCTTTTTCCCTTCTAGTACAGCTATGCTGAGGTGATGGATCTGGGACCCAGCACCTGTGTGAGAGGGCTGTAGTCCTGAAATCCTGTTTCCTGTGGAATTTGATGTCTGTGCACTGGGGAGGAAGGGAAAAAGAAAATTAACAAGCAGTGTGAAATTGTCTCCATTTAAATAGAATCTGCACAGACGGCTGCTCCAGGCCATGGAAGAGGCAATGGCTGAGCTGAGAGTCGATAGCAACAGGGATTTCTGTTTCATCCATGTGATCTTTTCCTCCTGATTTTGCTTTCCAAGCAGCACCAGGTGGTTTCATGCTTCTTAGCCTTGGTCTTGGACACAGGAAGGGATAAGGGATGGCTCCAGGACTTGGCTGAGAGGGGTGAGCACCTTTTACAGGATTTTGGCTGGCGCAAGCCCCTCCAAGCTGTGCAACCTCCACAGAGCTGTACACAGATGCCAGCCTGTGGCTGTAACAGAGAGATCATCATGCAGCAAAGTTGGACTTAAAGCCCACGGTATATTTTCATTCTGCTGGGAGAAAAATAGATCAGAGAATTAACAAAAAGCATTTTTTTCCACTGATACTTTTTTCCTTGCCGCTTTACAGCAGTGTGAACTGAAGGAGGGGCATGGGACTAATGAATTTCGACCTGTTTATTCATAAGGATTTATACCTGTGGCTTAGAACTAATATTGACCAATCAAGTGGCTCCCAAATCCTGCCCATTTTATAAAAGTTAATCATACCCTCATGGCAGGCCAGGTACAAAATAAATTTTGATTTTACAGCCTGTACTAAAATGATCGCTATTTTATGCCAGTCATCAATGGAATTTCACACTGGAGAGTTGTTACATTAGAAAACAGTAAAATGGTTTGTATCACATAATTATATTGTATTTGGACACAGAATACCAAGGGTTTATTTAATTTGTTAAAAACCTGTGCATTGTAAGTGGCAATAGTACTATTTTCAGAAGTTTGTTCTGCTAACACGCAGCTGGTACAAAAGTAACTTCTCTGACTTTGGTGCTATAAGTGATCCTGATCCATAAATTACTTAGCAATGACCATGTAAGAGGGCTGAATATTAATGTTTCCTCTGTGGTCCATGAAACTTAGAATTATAGAATCCTAGAATGGTTTGTATTGGAGAGACCTTAAAGATCATCCAGTTCCTATCCCCTGCCCTGGGACAGAACACCTTCCACTATATCAGTTTCCTCAAAGCCCCATCCAACCTGGGCTTGAACATTTTCAGGGATGAGGCATCCACAGCTTCTCTGGGTAACTTGTTTCAGCACCTTGCCACCATCATAGTAAAAAATTTTTTCAGATTTTCTAATCTAAACCTGCCCTCTGCCAGTTTATAGCCATTCTCCCTTCTCCTATGATTACATGTCCTTGCCAACAGTTGCAGAGAATATTGGTGTGGGTAGGTCTAGATGCAGTTTTATTCTTGTAGCAGAGCTAAGGGTGTAAAAATATATAATTGATAGATTTTTCCTTTTTTATTCACCTTTTTTTTTCAAAAATTGGTTTGTGTGTTATGAAGCACATGGTGTGATTGGCCTAGAGAACAAATATGTTACTCATAATCCTGACACCTGAGGGTTCAAAGAGGACCAGCTTCCTAAAATATAAATGTGCATGCATCACACTTGTGCTTGTACAATGCCCAGATCCTGGGGAGTTCTGATGAGGATATTCAAAGAAACCTGATGGTGCAAAAACATTTCTGAATCAGCCTCCAGGAACAACTGTAAATAACTGCACCACTACTACCACAGCAACCTAATTTCCCTTTCATTGCAGAGCATTTAAAATCATGCATTAAAGGGTGCAGGAGAGTGGGATTGAGCAAAAGGTCATTTGTAGGGAGTGTGATTTTCATGCCCTGTTGTTGCCTTGATAAATAACATCTGAATTTTTTGGCATTTTCCATGTTTTATGTACAGGAACAAAGCAGCTGACTTTTAAGAGGTGGCCACTTACAGAGGTGCCTGAGTAAAAGGTGAGTTTTGGGCAAACTCCTTATAGCTGCTCCTGTGGTAGGCCCCTCTGAAAACACCACCTGGAGTGGGCCTGCCTTGTGCTATTAAATGTCTGAAATTTCATCTGAGATGATACATTTTGATTGGCTTACCACAGAAAGGGAGAATGTAAATGAAGATCTACATCTCAGCTTATTTTACTTTGCTTGGCACAAGGTAGCTGCTGTTAAGAGTTTTGCATACAGCTTTCTCTCACTATTATTTTAGGAGTTGCTTTAACTTCCTGAAACGTTTGTAGATACAAGAATTTTCAATGCACCAGATCACAACCAAGGGTTATGTCTATTTTATATGAGCTGTTAGGGACCAGAAACAAATCAAGAGTCTTCCCAGCTCACCTCTCTCCCCTGTTGTGTTTGACTGTATATGCAGTGAAAGAGAAGACAATTTCAGTCTGTAAATCCAAATCAATTTTAAGCCAGAAACACTATAATGAGTCAATCTGTGCTAAGTCAAGTTTATCCAGAGTAGGAGAGGAAAAATCCAAATAATGCAGAAAACCCCAGAGAGGATGTAATCACATCCAAGGTGATATGGATCTGCTCAGAAGGTGACAATTACGCTCATGGATGTACCAGGGTTAAGTTGTCCAGGCTTTCAAATACCTTCCTTAACCTTGGTTATTTGCTTATCACTACAATACTTCAGATTTTGCTTCACCACAGTGCCTTGCTGTGCTCCTCCCATCATGTGTTTATATTTTCTCTTACCTGTTTTCAACAGCTACTTGGGGAGAAACAAAAACCAGAAAATCTTCCAGTTATTTGGCTGATCATTTTACAGAGCTGGCATGAAGAGAAGAGATGGACAACTAAATGTATTTTTTATCCTGTTCTAATCAAAATTTTTGTTGGGTTCTAATTTCTTGAATGGAAGGGGAAAACCCCAGTCCTGAATTAATGGTGAATCTTGGAGATGGAGAGAGTTGACAAAGCACTTTAACAACCAGCAGCTCCCTGAATGGCAGCTGATAATGAGCTCACAAACTTGTGACTTGTGAGAGTTCATCCATGAAGGGGGAATGTAAAAATTGCTTTCATGAGTTTTAAAACGCTCATAACTTTATTAAGATCTCCTTTTCACTAGTGAAATAAGTTTAATTGCCCTTCATGGCTGAGGAATTGTTTATTCTAAAGTGATTCATTTTTGTCTCCTGCTGAAATGCTTTCCTCTTGCCTTTTCTTGTGCATCTCTCAGTTGGTCGTGTGGCAATGAAAAGAGGGGAGGAGACAGCTGTCATCAAAGCTCTGGCAAACCACTGACATTTAATTCTTTGTTTCCTCTTGATGGGTTTACACTGTGACAGTTTCTCCAGTGGTGTGAAGGGACTAAGTTCCCTTTGACAGTCAGTGAAAGCTGGGAGCCTCATAAACACTTCACCACGACAAGCCCTACAATTAAAAATAATGATAACAATGAGCATTCAGCAGCAACCGGTCTTCAACCTGTTTGTGAATGTTTGTGTTTTAGAAACCGTATCTTGTGAGAGTCACAGCCTTGCTATGCTAGCTGGGTGCTCAGAAGATGATTTTTGTCACTGTGCAGTGATCCTGGAAGGTTTTGGTCCATGATTGCGTACATGTATGTTGTGTACTACAGGATTCCCCAGAAATCATGTTGACTGAAGGATTCTTGCACCATCCTGCTTTGGAAGAGTTTCTCAGATCTCTGACTGCCAACATTAAGCCAGACTTCCTGAAATTAAGCTTCAAGGGCTCTTCATTCTGAAGGTGATCTTCAAGGAGCAAGAGTAAATATTGAGCCAAAAAATCTAAATTGAACTCAGTCCTCCTGATTAAGAGGGCTTTTTTCTCATTAATGGTAGTTTGTTTCTACATTTTTAATCTTAGCTACCAAATTTGGAAGTCCTTACTCTGTTAGAGTCAAGATCTTATAGCAAATTAGGCTACCTGTGAGAAGAGACAGGACCTGTCTGCTGCAAGACCTAGGAATTCTAACATGGACCTTTGTGCTGATTCCTGGGAAAACACTTGGTAGAGGAAGTTGTTGCCATTCCTAAACTTGTGCAGTAGTTTAGTTTGAGACTTTGGCACTTACAGACAGCACAGCACAATACAGATTAATTCTGAGAAAGCTGGAATTCAGAATTAAAAACCAGAACTGAAGTGGAAAGCTTTATTCCAGGGGAAGAAAATTAATAGACAGAAGGCAGAGAGCAAAATACTGAAGCAAAGGGGGCATTTATTAAGAACCTGGCAGCCAAATATGTGGATATTTTATGATTGCAGTGTTCCTGTCTCCTGGCTGCTTGGCTCCCTTTCTAGCTAACCAGGTTGTTTTGTCCCAGAGATTTAATTTCCTGTACACAGTTTGTCTCATCCTTTTCAGTTTTTTGTCAGTGATGATGGAAAAGCCCAGCTCTTCTTTTACTCTTTGCATTTTGGCAAGATTCAATAATCTCTTCAGCAAATTAACAGGCTGGTCATTGGCTGAACCATGGATTTTTAAGTGAGCCTGGCTGTTGGAGCAAGGCAGATTTAAAGTCGTAGATTTCATCTTTAATGCAAAATACCTTTGTTTTGGCAGCAGCAGCAGCAACTGAGAGGAATCAGGGAAGTTTTAATTCACCGGCTGTAAGGACCATATGTACACTATAACATTGTAATCTACTTACTCCAGCAGAAATTACAACTGAGCAAAAGGGACTTGCTGAACAAGGTCTGTCATAAAAACGGGTACAGCTCATGAGTTCTCAAAAGGAACCATTTCCAGAAGCTCAGGCTGGTCCCTGGCTCCCACTGGTTAACAAAGACTCAGAGATTTTCCAATTTCTCCTACAGTGTTTTACAGCTCTCCTGTTTCTTGCAACCTGAAAGTGAACACAATGTTTCCCCTCCCCACAGTCCTGCACTGTGAGGCAAGACCAAGGTTTTGTAAGGCTTCCCTGAGATAGAGATATGTTCTTGCTCTCATTCCTAGGGGTTTCATGGGAATTTCATGGGCTCATGGTGCTGTGACCCGTCTCTTCAGAACCAGGCCAACAAGAGAGCAGCCAGTTTAGTATTCACAGGATTTTCAAGTGCTTCTGTGGCTTCCTCTTTATAAATGGGCAGTGTATGCTCCTCCTAAGCTGACATTGCACTCCTCCAGTCTGTGAGCCTGCCAAGGTGTTTTCTTCACTCTGTAGAGAAAGACATTTTAATGTCAGGACTGTAGGCATCTTTAGGATGAGATAAAACGCGTCATAATTTCTCTGAAAATTCCCTGGCTGAGTTTCCAATGGCCATACAGGGAGCCCAGGATAACTAGTAACTCCTACACAGAAGTCTGCATTTTATGTGTCTAAATTCTGTTAGATTAATTCCACGGTAATGATCACAGTGAGTCAATATTCTAGTCAACAAGGATTTTCAAATTAAGTATTTTGATTGCCCTTCTGTCCTTCATAGTCCACGGTGGAAAGAATTTCCTTTTATTTTATTGTTGTGATTTTAACCTGGAAGTTCAGATAAGCCCTGACTGTTGTGACCATGCAATAAAATTTTAACAATGCAAAGGGCAATGCGGTTTCCAAAATTAATAAAGAAACTGGGATTTTACTTTAAATGACACATCTTTTCTTATTCTTCAGAGGGCTTATTTTGTGAGTTGTGTTAGATTAACTGCATTAAGAAAAAGGAGGTTTGTGTTTGTAGGATCTATCTAAATACCATCTCACCCCTGACGTTCCAGTCTAATGGGATCTGAATTATGTACTGGCATCTGATCCCTGTAAACAGATTGAATCTAAATTATTTGTATGAGGGATTCAAGGACATTACCTTTGTCCTTGCTGCTATTCCCTCTTGACTAGCTGGTCTACAGCTCATGAAGAAAACATTCCTACTTTTGAGATTGATTCAGAAAGTGTTTCCTAGAGGAGGAAATAATATTATAATAAATAATAAATAATATTATTAGAAATCTGAGCTGATAGAGGGGTATTTTCAGCACCAAAGCACAGTGTCCTGAAATTTCCAGATAAATTTTCCTAAATACTGTATGACATATCTGTCTTCTTGATTAGGTGATTTACTATAGTAGAAATTGGTTTTCTCTGTTCAGATGGGAAAGTCTCACCTTCCATCACTTAACTATTGCATCAACAGAGTATTTGACAAAAACTTGACATTTTCACAAAAGGTAATGCTTCCACAAGGAAACAAAGCTTGTGAACAGTGTCTGGTTCCTGCCTGGATAGTGGCCAGAGCCTGACTTGCAAGCAGCCATGCAAGAGCATCTCCATCTGGAGATCCATATGGATTACCTGATAATTCCTGAAGTGCAGTTCTGACATCCAGCTCCTACGTGGCCACTATTGTAAATGCACAGTCCATAGTTCTTGGTTGTCTTAATCCATAGATAAACACTTACCATCTTCATAAAAAAGTACAACAAAACAAAATAACAAAAAACTGTCCTTTTTCAGTCTTTCTGTTCCTGCAAGAGAATTTTTTAATGTTTGTTATCTGTGTACAATTGGATTGGTTTTGCAGTGAGAACTGCCTGAGAAACTTCAGATTCTCCATCCAGGGTATTAATCAACATATCAAAATGAAAAAAATTGCTCTGAAGCATGAAGATTTTTATAGGTACAGCACATGGGAAGTCTTCAGGACAGTTCAGATTTCCCACCTAGAGAGTTACACTGAATAATCAAATACTTTGTATGAAAGGTGGCAAGAAGTGAAGTCAGTCCCTTTGTTTCAGCTTTCTTGATCCACTGCTTGAACTTGTTCTGCTCCACCTGTGCAGCTGGGGAGTCCTTAACAAACAGGGAAATTTTATGTCATGACAAGAGAGAGAGAAGGGTCAGGAAGAGGGTAAGTCAATCCTGCAGGTTCGTGCAGAGTCGTGTCACCACTCCAGATGGAGAAAAACACAGCATATGGGTCGATGGAGGAACTCATGGCTCCTGACTGCACTGAACAGCCCAAGATGTGCGTCCCCTGCATTCCCTACAGAATTATTGGCTCGTATTGCTGCTTTCCAGGGGCTCCAAACACTGAGGTATAAATTTTAAAGCCCAGAGTTCTGGTAAGAGCACTGGGAGATTTCATTAATTCTGAAAAAAACAGTCTCAAAAATAAAATTGTGACATTCTAGATAGCTTCATCACCTTATGTGTGCATTATATTTTAGAGAAAAGAGACAGTTCCAGACAGAGATACAGAAAGAAAACTCTAATGAAGGAGTAACACGACGGGGAAGAGGCACAGGATAATTTAACCACTCACTACACATTTCTTTCATTTCATTTAGCTGTTCCTAGTTTTGCTCTTTTTCCCAACTGTTTTACTTCCATATTTGAAGATTCTGCACATCACTGCTAGGCTGGACTGTTTGTACTAACAACTTATTGGCAGGATTGGTTTATAGTATTAAAAGCTCCCTTAGACCATGAAATTTTAATAAAGTGAAATGTGTTCATTCTTGTAAAAAAGCAGATGTAGGGAAAATGAATTGATCAGGAATGTCTGACAATCAATTTCCTCTGATAAGCACACAGAATAATTATTCCTTCAGACCCCACTGTTTAATCTGCCTCCCCTGCTCATGCATCTTGTAGACAATCCATCAGCACTTCCCTGATTCCACCAGGAAAAAAATGATATCTTAGCAACACAGCTTTCAGATGGGGATTGTTCAAGTATTATGTGCAAAGTATATCATCAAAGCAATCCTTTCCTGAAAAATATTCTTCAAAATCTTTAACCAACTCCGCAAAATAAAGATATGTCAGGATGAGAACACTCATTGCAAATGCAATTTTAAAATGACAGCATCATTCAAACCAAGCAGTGGCTGTTAGAAACAATTTCATTGTCTCATCTGTAATGGCTATTTAAGATTTAGTGGTGGCAGCTGCAAATGGAGGTGAACAATGTCTCTGATCTGACCTCTAGTCAGTTTGCTACTGCCTCGGGAATAGTTCTTTGGAAAACAAACGGAAAACAAGATTATAGAAATAGCATCTCTATTATTGACCACAAGTTTATAGCAACAGCCATGTTAATTGTTGAGCTTTTATGTCAGAACTGGTGGTCTTGGTAAGGAATACAGTTCCTCACAGGGCTAAGCATTGTGTAACAAGCAGAAATAGCATCCTGTCCCCAGAGATCTTCCACATATGGCACAAGTCAACAGGTAGGGCTGCTTCTGACCAAATGCAGGTGCTTGGAGTCACAGAGACCCTGACATCCATTGCAGACATTGGTGAAATCCATGTTTTTCGAGTGAGTCACCTAAACAAAAGGTCTAACCTGGACTAGGTGAGTTACATCTTCCCTATGCCTACCTACCTATGCTGACGACGAGAGTGACTGGTTCAGACTTTCATTGGAGCTGGAAGGGACCTAGGATCACCAAAGGATCCTAGGATCATCATCAAGGATCATCAAAGTCCAGCTCCTGGCTGTGCATAGGAAAACCTTAGGAATCCCACTGCGTGCCTGAGAGAATTGTCCAAACACTTCTTGAGCTCTGTCAAATTTCCTGCTGTGATCACTGCCCTGGAAATCCTGTTCCAGTGCCCAAACACCCTCTGTGTGAAGAACCTTTTCCTAACATCCAGCTTAAGACTCTCCTGACACAACTTCAGGCCATTCCCTCAGGTTCTGCTCAGTAGCCATTGAAGAGCCGAGATCAGTGTCTGCCCCTCCTCTCCACCTCATGAGGAAGTTGTAATTGCAATGAGGCCTCTTCTCAGTCCCCTGTTCACTGTTCCCTTGTTTACAAGTGAAAAAAGGTAGTGAATGCAGTAATCAACAATTCCTATCTCTGCTGTGCTGTACTGGAAGTTTAAGGTATTTCCTGACTGGTCTGCAATAGCTCCAGGGGGAGGAGGGAGAATGAGTCTAAAACAGCAGTGCTGCTTCAGGCTCTCCTTGTCTGTAGCTCAAAAACCCTTCACCATCCTCAGCAGCATCCCTGAGGAAAGCTCCAAACTGAGGAGATACCGGGATGAGAGGTAGAGGTGGCATCCCTACCAATGTGTGCTGCATTCCTCGTCAGCTGAAAAACCATCGTATTGCACATCAATCACCCTGGCTGGAGAATGGGATGTCTGTGGCTTCTCCCCTGCTGTTTTCCAGGAGCAATGCAACAATTACTCAAAACACACTTTTGGGTTTCCTGCCCTCCAGGAGTACTTTTAAACTATGAAAATAGAGTACAGAGAGCAAGCAGTGGAAATTTTCTCAAACTAACAAATTTCTGCAAGGGAGAAGAAGTAGGGTATTTGTCTCCAGGCCCGCTGAGCTGTATGTTCAAGATTGATTGCTCAGTTGAACCTCATACTGGGGGAGAGATCTTATTTCCCTTCTGGCAAACACTGACTTCCTTTGCTTTCCTCTTACATTCCCTAATCCTAGAGGGGAATATTTTGCTGAATACAACAGCATTTTTCATGCTAAATTATTCCGTTTATGCTCAAGTCTGACCCTGTGAGGTTCTCTGTCCTCCTGCCCGCTCCAGAAATGTGTCAGGATGCAGAGAAACTCATGGTTTGCAAAAGGATCGTAAGATCTTCTAGGTTCATGCTCACTGCAAATAAAACAAGGAAATTGTAGCACCCACAGTTGGCAAACCTGCTAAGCAAACATCAATGCTCATAACAAAAGCAGAGCTGGGCTACGTGATGGCTGTGCTATAGCTGTTCTCATCTGCAAGAATAATTTGGAATTGAATATATTATTTAGCAACTACTCAATGAGCTTGCAAATGTTGCAGATACTGGGCTAAGGAAGGAATATATAATTTTTCAAGGGCACCCTGCTCTTCAGATAGCACTGCTGGCTCTAGAAATAAGTTTTATTAAAGGTGTCTTTTAGCAGTTTATTTCATAGCCCTCCACCAGAGAGAAAGCTGACACATTCCTTGTCCTGTAGTGTTGTTTTCTGCTAATTATGGTCAAGTTAAAGATGGATTACAATGTTATGAGAGTGCTTGAATCAGTAGTAAAAGCAGCATAAAGCATTTCTCTAATCAAATCTGAATCTAAACATTTCTTCATAGGGAAAGTGATGCAGGACTTGGCCTGAGCGCCCTGCTTCCCTAGTTACTTTCTGCATAGGAAAATCAATGAGAAATTAGCATTTCAAAACAATTGTAAACTTTAGCTTGCAGGAAAGGCTCTGAATGGGATTTTCAGATGTTTGCTTGCACCTTGCACCTTAAAATAGCTGAAGTGGAATACTTGGACTTGTCTCCTTCCAGCCAGCTTCTAAAGCTTATGTTGGATAATCAGGAAAAATGACTGGGTATAATTTTTTTTTGTTCTTTAAGTATTTTATTTTGAAACACCAAACTTGGGGTAAAAATAAAAAAAAAGAAAAAAAGAAAAAAAAAGACCAGGATAAAATGAAATATTGTCTTGTTAAAAAAACAAAGTTTGGCCACATTTGAAGAAAAAAATCAGTTTTGCCAAGCCAGTGTTTGAAGCAAAGCAAGTGATCTAGCTTCATAAAATGTACCTATTGCCTTTTACCTCACTAATGATCTCATAGGGTTTGCCAAGGATAAATAAATGGAGGACTCTGATACTCAGGCAGAAAAAAACAAATTACCTCCACAAAGACCCCTGGGTACCACTGAGAAAGACAGCATTTTCTGGCAAGGAATTCTGAACATTACTGGTTTTGGAAGCCTATAGGCAGCAGCTGTGGCCATCCTAAATTATGCATGAGATCTATACAAACCACTGGGTTCCCATTCATAGGAATGAGACCTTCAGAGGTCAGCTCTGCTCAGAATCATTAAAAAATCATTGACTATGGGTGCCTGCACAGCTTCTTCATAACAGCCCACAAAGGTGGAAATGCTGGGCCTTCCTAGAGCTTCAACAACCTTAAAATGTTTTTCCTAATGCCTAACAAAACCTTCGATTGCTGCTGTCTAATGCTGATTCTTTCCCTCCTACCCACAGGGGAGAGGCTGAACAGCTTATTTCTTGATGTTTATAACATTTTTTGCATTTCTGAATGTTGTTACTGTCCCTCAGCATTGACTGAACAACTCCAGTTAACCCCTCCAAACTGCCACAGGTGGTCTGCATTATGACTGGTGTGCTCTGGACTGAATGCTGTGCCTGAGCCGGATCTGTATTTTTCCTGCATGGAATGGAACTCCTCATTTCTAAGCATCCCATGCCTAATTCCATGACCCCACTCACCCATTTACTACAGCACCGGCACATATATCCAAAGTCTTTTCTACAGCACCACAACCCACCCCAACACCCTCTAGCCAGCGTTTTTGTGCAGTAAATTGCCTCCACCAAACTGGAGCCAGGTACTTGCCTTTACTGAGCTACTGAATCCTGTCTATTTTTATAAATATATAATCCCCCAACAGCATCTCCTTTGCAGCTTCTACAGCAACAAGTCCTAACACAAACAACTGACAAAGACGTATTCACAGCTTTTAGGATTTTTTTTTGTTGCTATTATATGCCAAAATGATATTAAAAATTTTGTGAACATCGAAGCACCATCAGTTTTTGAGAATTTAAATTTCCCTTTTGTTTCCAACAGTTTGGGAGCATGCAGGTGGCTGACTCTGCCATAGGGTCGTACCTATGAAGGCTTTGGTGGATTAATTTAATATTGAAGAAAGCAGGACTGAATGTGTTACTAGGCAGGTTTGCAATACAGGATGCTTTCGCATAACCCAGACAGTGGCCTGGGAACATATTATCCCAAACTGAAAAGTCACTCGTGGTAAAGGTTTCAGTAAAATCTGCCATCCCACCTTTTTCATTTCACCTAGAGAAATATTTCCCTGGAATTTCAGTCTCTGAGAGTTTCCCTACTGCATTCCTGTGCACAGAGATTAGGAGATAATATGTCATTGTTAGGGACACAAGTAGTACAGAAAAGGCTTTTATTGACAGAAAGAAAACAAGTTAAAAAAAAAAAAGGTAAAATACAATCATAGGTTCAAATGAAGTGACAAGAGTAATTCAGGAGGAGGTCACTTAGCCTGTTTAAATTTCAAGGCAGCATAAATGAGGTATCTGAATTCAAGTGTTCATGTCTGTTGGCTATTTTACTACCAAACCACCTCCTTAAACAGCAGCAGGAGTGTTTCTGCACTCACATCACATACTGTGCTCAATGGGAGAAAGGGCAAAACCTTCCCAATTTCAAAGATGCTGCTCACCATGAAGTACCAGACCATGCAAATCACCTGGGGGCTTTCCCTCTGTGATCAGCTACAATGGGGTGCCCAACGCTGCCCTGATCCAGGTACTTGCGCTTCAGAAAGATCTTTAGCCCAGCCCTGTCTGCATTCCCCACACTGTGCATTGTGCCTAGCACCACAACAATTTTAAGTTCAAGGCACCGCTCCACAGGAATGGCAGGATTAAGCCTTGCATGGAGCTGCCTGGGCAGTAAAGCCTCAGGGACCAAGCCATGCATTAGGGTGTCCTTGTAGTAGGTGATGCACGAGCACACATCTTACAGCTCAACACAGACATATGTTTCTAAAAGCCAGATATTTCACATGGAGGTGCTGAAACAGTTAAATGTGCATTAAAAACAGAGCAAGAAGAGCTCTGTTGATGCAGCAAACTATCCTGCTTGATGCAGAGATAAATTTATTTGTGTAGATCTACACACACCTTTTAAAGTTTAAGTCAGTTCATATAGTTCCTATTGAGACAGGCAGTAGTAGAACACTAGAAATCCCATTAACTCTGGAAAAAAAAAAAAAAAAGGAAAAAAAATCCCTTACAAATTTCATCTTGAGCCATAGAAATCAAATCTGAATAATATTTATGCAACAAAATATATTTGGAGTTGTTGTTTTTCTAAGCATTGATCTAAGTTACATATTAAGCTATAGAGGAGAAAGCACCTTTTGTTACATTAACTGATTACTTTGAAACAACAGACAGATACCAGACTTAATAGCTCTTTGCTGAGCCAGGAATAGGTGGGCCAAAATTCAAAGGTGAGCATGAGCTGAGAAAAAAAGGATGGAATTTAATTAGGTTCTCTTCATCAGTTATGGGGGGGATGTATGAGAAAAAGTTTGACAGCTGTAGTAGAGAAGAAAGGGCATTGCAAAGGGAAAGGTGCCATGAGAGTATCTACCACTGGAAAGAGATACACAGAGAGAAAGGAAAGAGTAATTCACAGCTCATGACATATGGGCAGTTTCACTGGGAAGCAATTTGGAGTGGTGCTGAAATGGAAGAATTATAACGTGCCAGGAATGTTTGTCTCTATTGATGCTGTGACTTTTTCTTATCATGAGTAATGTCTTTTGATTGCCACCTTTGGAAAGTGTTTTGTGGCTTCCCCTGGAGGACAGAGACTGAGAGAGAGGAAATTGAGGGTCTGTGTGGAAAAAGTTTTGAAGTCTACTAATAATTGGGTGCTTTTGCCATTCTGCTTTGCCTGTGCATGTTTTTTCCTGTCTCGTGGATGTTGTTACATCCATAAAATTTCTATGAGAATGCTGTGTAGTAGTAGAAGTATATTATGCTTTGGGAGGAGTCCTGGCATAGGATTCAGGAATATTTTTAAGACTGGGGACATATTGACAATTTTCCTACATATTATTCAAGAAATTATATGATTCCATTTGGTACATACTCTTTGGTATTTTCCTTTTAATGATGAGTTTGGTGGTGTATGGTGCAGCCTAAGGGGTATGAAGCAAGAGTCGGAGAAAATACAAAAGAACTGTTAGTGTGGAAAATATTTACTTTCCAAGCAGCTTCCTCAGACTGTCAAGATGTGTATGGGTCCCCTTAGAACAGATGTGATAGTGGTGAAAACCTGACAGCCTATTGTCTCCTTTTTAGTAGGTTTTGGATGACTGCTGGATTTGGATGACTGCTGGGTTTGTGTTCACTGGGGTGTGACTTGCACTTTTTTATATAGCACAGTTTTTTGGATACCATTTTTATGCTGACCATGGTTTGCTGGACTTCGATACTGCTAGAAGAGAATTCAAGAGATAGTTTGAGGGTAGACTGAACTGTCTTAAATTTTTCTTAAAACCAGTGAGGGAATCCACAATTTCACCCCAGACAATAAAGATTCCATCTGTGTTTCTCAGGTAAAATGCTAACTAAAGTTGAATTAAAATTGTGGGGGTTTAATTCTCTTCAGCATTTCTTGGATGAAGCTGTTGTAGTGTGGAGACACCTTAGTGCCCACTTCTGCTCATACAATCAGGAGGAACTGTGCTGGCAAGGGCTATAAAAAGATGTGCTTGGCAGTGTATTTAGGCTGGCAGTATATTTAGGCTGGCCTGCAGGTTGACAGGTCCTCAGTGCAGGCTGTAGGCACCAGCACAGGCTGTGCTGCCACCCAGGGTGAAATACCAGTGTACATCCTACATGGCCAGGGCGGTAGCAGCAAAGTAGTTTGAGTTGCACCATCAAATTAATTAAGCTTTGAAGGTGAGAGATTTTAATTTGGCCTGGAAGAAAGGATTGTTTACCTAACAGATACCCTCTTTTAGACAGGGATCAAAATCAATCCAGAAATCTATTTTGCTTCTGTCCAGAAAACTTGCTTCACTTACAGCCTCAATTCAACAAGCTTCAAAGCTTACTCAGTATCTCCATGACTTTTCAAAGCAATGCCATCTGCTTTGGCTGCAGCCAGGATCAAAATCCCTGAGCCCTGCCTGGCCACATAATATAGGAGACAACTCCCAGGCAGTGGACTCCTGCCACCAGTCCTGGCTCAGCCACTGCTGCTGTTCCATCTCCAGTCACACTCAGGAGCAGCTGTTTCTCCATCAAAACAACCCGAGGCCCTACAAGGACTGCACTGGAAGGTGCATAAACTGTTAACAAACAATAACAATTTAATCTAAAGCCACATTAGTAACACGTTACTGCACGGAAGCCAAGGGCACTGATTGAATATATCAAGTTACGGCTTGGACTTCTGACAGCCATGCAATGAATTGAGATTAACTATGAAGTGACCACTCATGAAAGAATTATAGTCCAGAGAAGGAAACAAAAATGAAACATTTGACAGCAGAATAGTTATTTACATCCCACTATTCAGAGTGCTTAGGTAGGCAGTTCAATGAGAGAGAACCAAGGGAAAGGTGGGGAAGGAAAAGACAAGAAAGAAAAAGGTTGAGGAGGCAACAAGAGGGTAGTTGAGAGGCAGTGCTCAGTCATCAGATTCCTGTGAGAAAGGAAAGAAAGGTTTAGATTAGATACCGGGGACTATTTCATCACTGAAAGGGTGCTCAAACACTGGAACAGGCTGCTCAGGGAGGTGATGGAAGTTCACTATTAATATGATAGTGGAAAATAAGAGGAAAAAGAAAGGATTGCTGAACCAGAAGCAGAACAGCATGTCGAAAAAGGGAATTTGATTAACAGTGTTGCAACTTTCCTTTGAAACAGGAAAGGAGTACACAATATTGCAAAAGACCCAAATTATAGAGAGGGAAAAGGACACTCCATGAAAGAAGTCTGTGGAGGCTGAATCACAGACAATAGCAAAACTGAACTAAGGAGGGAAAAAAGCAAAAATTATGGGAAAGGACAACAGGTTTTTGTGCTAAGTACTAAGCAGGAAATTACAGGAGAAGAATGCAATTATAGGAAAAATAGCAGCTGTACAACACAATACAGCCATGAAGCAATGCTCGCACCAGTGAAAAGTCACTTATGAGGAGAAATTATGTCCATGAAAACAACAATGACAATAAAAGGATTCACAATATGGGAACAACTGAAAATGCAAATATTTGGGTTAGAGAAAGGGTAATGATGGCACAGAAATCAGGGACAAATCAGAAAAATGGTTTTAACAGTGCTTCTTTGTATCTTGTATGAAAGAACTGCTTACAGCAGATGTCTTTCCCAGAACCTCTAGGAAGGCACAGACTTCTTCAAGCTTCTTGTTATTATTGTTATTACTGCTAGCTTTATAGGAGCTTAATGACCTCAACCATGGGTCACAGCTCCATCTGTCCTATGCACTGTACAAATATTCAGGGCAACTTTATGATTTATGACCTGTCAGGAGGAACCTGAGGTGATAAGCCAGAGAAGCAATAGTTTGGTAAACTTGGCGTCAGTCAGCACTGACTGTCTTGGAAGTGTCACTGATGAGAAAAAAAATATCCCATTGTGGCATACTATGATCTGGACAGTTAGCTGACCCTGGTCCTGGCGTGGTTCATGCGGCTTATCAAGCTATTCATGGCCTTCAGGAAATTGTAGTATTGACAAAAATTAAGAACAGAATTCATATCACATTGTTCCAGGGCTGCATGTTGTCTTAGCACTGCATTTCATGCTGATAAGGATTTTCCCTGGCAGCTTCCTTCACGTTGCTGGCTCCTCACTCGTCTCATAAATTAGTGTCTCATAAATTACTTGAAGAGACAGAGCCTGGACCGACAGAAATACAGCAGTCTGCTTTTAGTGCCAGAGCAATGCACTTGCACTTCCAACTCAGACTGTGGCAACATCCTTCCATCCCCCCACACCTGCAGAGAGGTGCACAGATAAATCACTGCAGACTTCAGACAGTGCTTGGCACACAGAACCTGGCCTAAGAAGAGAAACAAGGCCTTATACTGTGCTTTGGGCATATTATCAATCAGAAAACATGCATGGCACTGAGCACTTTTAATTTTCCTGTGTAAACAGCTTGTTCTGCAAAGCCTGACATCTGATGAATCCAGAAGTGACTGGAAGGAACATCAGTGGAAGAAATACAGGAAATCATGTCAATTGGGAAAACTAGAATCTTCTAGGTTTCCTTAATTAGATTTACAACATTATTTAAATATCTCAAATGCTCTCCCCTCACCAAATAATGATGAAAGTGAATTAATGTTTTGACATAGTTCTGATTAGTGTACAGCAAGACTCTTGCTTAGGCAAGAGCAATTTTGCTAAAAAATAACTAACCCTGGAGGTTGAGGCTGTGATATTCAAAGACAATACTGTGAGTACCAAGGCTAATTCTAAGGGAAAAGGTGAAATGTGAAGACGAATCTTCAAGTGAATAGCAATCCAAGTTAAGCACATTTTAATGAAAGAGAAGAAATAGCTGCATACTGCTGCTACTGTACTAGCTCTTCATCCAATAGAAGAGTTTGATGAATGTGTCTGTTCATTGCCTTCCTGGTTTTGCACTTGACATCTCTGACCCAGATTCTGTGCATCAGCTTGTGCATTTAGCTGATTAAATGGAGGTGGCTGTAGCTGAGCCAGTCACTGCAGGCTGCCTTTAAAGTCAATGGAGGTCCAGTGAACAGGGGCAGAGGTGGGGGAAAACCATCATTCTGAGAGAGACATCTGAAACAGGTCAGATGACCTGCTCTCCTAAACTACCTTTTTATCTCCATTGACAACAAAGAATCCCATTGAGGCAAGCCTTCATGATAAATCTGAAGGGGTAAAGCTATTTTGATTGCTCTGTAATCATACTTAGGTCTGACAAATTCCTTTTTATTCATATACCCTCCTTTTTCTGGGGCGATTTCAAGCCATTAACTAAAATAAACAAAGGGAATATGGTGCTGCAGTCCTTGACAGAGACTCCCATAGGAAAGCCATCTCCCTGAGGCATCTTAGCATAGCCTAGGATTAGCCTGTGATCTTTAGAAGCAAAGGCCTGAAGATGCTGAAGCCAAAGGAAAAAAATTACTTTCAGGCCAGATAATCCCTTTTCCTGAATCTGGAGATTCCAGACAAATCTGTCCTTGAGGCTGAGGAAAGAAACCTGTCCTTAACACAATAACAAGCATCAGTCTGTCTTCATAGGACCACCAAGCACCCGTATATTAGCAAACATGAAAACCTTACACCATCTCTTCAAACTTGGGCGTAACCCCCATGATTTCTACCCTCTACACCACCTTGTACATTCAGGTTCCTTTCTGCCTTGTGGAGTGATAAATTCAGCCTTGTTTCCCCCATAATTTCCCATTCCAGGTCCTGTAGGGCAGATGCCGTTCCCAGACCTCAGCACTCACACCATGGACACAAGCCCGCACTCAGCTGCAGAGTTGGGGTCAGGATGGGTTGAGCACAGGTGTGTTTATGCCGTCTGCACAAATGTTGCTGCATTCAGAAACTTTAACTCCCACCCATTGCTGTTATTGTTGTAGGCTTAGTCAGTTTCCAGCTGCCCCCACTGAGGTTTCACTGCAGGGCTCTTGTAACTCAAGACTTTATTACTTCATAATCTGAGTGGAGTTACAGTGGCCAGGAGACTTGTGTCCTTCTGTATCACAGCAGGGACAGGCACTCTTCCTCTGTGTGCTGGCAAAGGTCCTGGCAGGTGGTTTTCTCCACCACATAGACACAGCTCTTCCCCAGCACGAGGAGAATACTTGTCTCCCAGACAAAAGCACGACAGGAGTGCTTACGGCATCTGTACTGTCTAACACAGGCTATGGGAGGCCATAAGCAGCACAGCTACACTGTAGTCACTGTTGTTGCCCTTTATGGTCTTACTTTTATTTTTATTTTGTTCATTTTATACCTCAGTGTACATGGCTGTTTTGGATTTGCCTCCAGACTGCACAGAGACAGCTATTGTTTTTGCAGAGATTTGTGCACCTTTTCCATTAGCCAGCTTTATGCTACCACTTGCCAAATCCCTCCTTGTCAACGAGCCAAGCAGGCCACTTCAACATCAACCATGCCAGCTAAAAAATAAGCACATCCTGTTAAGCCATGTACACAGGGTGGATTTGTTCCTTTGTCTGTGCCTGTGGTTGACATTCACTAATAGACACTCACCAGCCTCTGGCTCGCAGGAGGTTGTGAGAGTCTGGACACAAACACAGAGCAGATGTTCCCTGTGTAAATGCTGGTTTTGACCCAGCAGTCTAATTGTCTTTGCTCTGTGCCTAATTCTAGGTTCACCAAGCCTTTTTGGCAACTACTTTGTGCTTGAAAGTAGTCTCCAAATCTCTTACACTCTGGGAGCAGTGATACTCACCAGTGATTGAGGTTCCTCCGAGGTGAAGTGTAATTTTCTTACTCCATACTTAATGTACAAACCAAACCTCTCCTCCAAAACATCTTCTCTCCTTGCCCTTACAATTTCCTCATTTATACATCCAAAAATGAGCAAGAGTCTCAAAGGCATTAGAGTATTACCAAACGGATATTAACATAACGATTTTCTCGTGAGATTTTGGAGATTGCTTGACGCAGTTCCAGTTAGCAAGCACTAACACATAATTAGAGTAAAAAAACAAATCAAAACTCATCTGTTTTATGTAAACTTATTTCCCATTTTACAACAGCAGTGCATTAGGGCCACAGTGCCCCACATGAGAGTGAAATGAGTAATAGCAATTGGGATCACAAGTCTGAAAAGGTTCCATCTAACATAATGAAAGAGTGCACAGCAAGATGTGCTTAAGAAACTGTAATGGAAATATTTCTGATAAACTTTCCATCAAGCAGATGCCTTTGAGCTTATGGTTTGCCAGGCAGAGCAAGGCAACTGACTAACAAGTATGACAGAGCTGGAACTCAAGCTGTGTGGAAACTTCTATTTTTTGGTGCCTGTAGCCTGAAACTCTTTATGTGAACATCTGCTTCATTAAGAGATATTGTGATGCTATTCACAACAGTAACAAAGAGCTACAGAAAGCACTATTCTCTCTCTCCTTTTCCTATCCACGTCCCATAACCCCCTTCAAAACTTTGCCACTACAGATGTGTGCCACAACTCAACTGTTGGCTTTCACTGTACTTCCCCACAAAAATGGTAATGTGTTTCAAGAGAATATCATGGAAAGCAGACCAGTGATTTCTGAGTGTTTCTGAGGTAACAATCTATGCAATTTTATTGTTGTTTCTGTTTTTGAGAGAGACCTTAAACTGGGAACAAGGGAATATCTCCAAGTAGTCTGCAATTATCCAGATATTGTCAGAGCCTTGCTTGGATTCAAGTTGAAAAGGCTGAATTACAGAAATAGTTTTGGACTTCTGTGCTCTAATGATGACCAGCTGCATGAGGGAATAGAATTTTAAATTGTCCCTCAAGCAGGATTGAAAACATCACTTTTCCAATATTTCTTCCTTCCTCAACCCCTTTGGAAATTCATAGGAAATAATGAAGATTACTAGAAAAACTTGTATTGAATATCCTCTTTTAAGAGGAGATAAGCTTTTTGCTTCTTAAAAGTTATTCAATTCATCCTTTTAGTTAATCTTGCTTACTTCTGGTTTTGCCTTGATTTCCTACTTGGTGACGTCTAGTTCCATCCTCATTTAGAGAGGGCTGGCCAAAGAACACAGTATTTTTAGAGCAAATACCAAGGATTCCCTGCCTCCACTCACTGATAGACCTAGATAGACTAATAATGATATTTTAATTTAGTAGCTAAAACAGCCAGAGTGAATTGCAGACAAGGTTATCCTCCAAAGAAATAGCAGCAATCTTTTGGGAATGTGTTAAAATTGTGAAAATAGTGGGTGAACAGGGATGTGGACTCTGCAGACCCAAGTAAACATTAACAGCATTTAGAACATGGAGAGACTGGATTTATGACTTCAGCTTCCAGGCATCAGAGCAGTGCAAGCAATAAGTGAGAAAGAAATGTAGATTTCAATTAATTCATTTCCAGATATTTGCTTATCTCTAAGCAGGCATGATTTACTGGAGGAGGATGAGTGGGTGTTGCACCTTGCAGGCTGTTCTTTAAAAATTAAAGCAAACTATATCTTTATCCAGCAAGGTCTGGCAGCTGTCCCTTTAGTAGCACTTGGCAAAAACACAGTCAGCCACTAAATGCTTGTGCTGGGACCTACCCTCACCCACTGTCTCCTAGGCCAAAAATTAAATAAGTGCTGTGGACATATCCCCAGAATTTCAATGAAGTGAGCAGCAAGAGCAGAGAGGAGCTGTTAACTTGACATTAATAAAAATTGGAGTTGTTGCTACACAGTCATGGAGAGTTTCAGTCAGGATTCAGTGATGCCTTGGTGAAAAACAGATATGAAGAAATATTACCGTCAGGTGGATCTGCCTTTGAGGAGAAACTTTTCTGGGACCTGGCTGTCCCCACAACGGATGCCACATATCTGATACACAAAGCTCAGTGCCATAGGTGTGTCCAGCTTTAAAAGTCTGCCTGAGTGGATATAAGTAAATTTTGATATCCCTAGGCTATAATTTTTTCCAAAATGAGCTACATGAAATGAATCAGCTTTATAAAGCAGAGTTTTCCTTTTCCTTTTCCTTTTCCTTTTCCTTTTCCTTTTCCTTTTCCTTTTCCTTTTCCTTTTCCTTTTCCTTTTCCTTTTCCTTTTCCTTTTCTCTGTTTTTCCCTTCTCATTTCTTTTTTTCCTCCTTTTCACTTTCTTTTTCCCTTCTTACCAAGGCCCTTGTGATCTCCTGGGCATTGGCACATAGCAATCCAGGCACATACTTTGGTTCCTGGATATGTGTTTAGGAGCTTAAGTTAAAATAATACCATAGTCTCCTTAACTGATTACTGCAATAAGCACTAAACGATGTGAAAGGCATCTGCTGAAAAGAGCAGTGAGTACTCTTCTGCTTAAAAACATACCCCGGATTTGCCTGAGAAACGTGAAAGCTGCACTTTCATTTCCTACTGACAAGCAAACAAGCAAAAATAAACAGAGAAGGAGAAAAATTTGAGCACACCATTCATTACCCTCAACACAACGCTGCCCAAGGACCTCTTTTTAGAAAGACTTTGTTCCTACTCTTTTTCCTCAACCACTGATCTAGGATCTAGAATCTAGGCTGGGTCCACAGCCATCTGAACGTGAGCCAGGAGTGCCCATGTGGCTGAGAAAGACAATGGCACCTTGGCAGCAATAGTGTGGCCAGCAGGACCAGGGCAGGGATTGTCCCCCTGCACTGGCACTGGTGATGCTACACCTCGAGGTCTGTGTCCAGCTCTGGGCCCCTCACTGCAAGAAGGACATTGAGGAGCTGGAGCGACTCCAGAGAAGGGCAACAGAGCTGGTGCAGGGTCTGGAGCACAAGTCTGTGAGGAGCAGCTGAGACAGCTGGAGGAACTTAGCCTGGAGAAAAGGAGGCTCAGGGCAGACCTCACCACTCCCTGTAACTCCCTGACAGGAGGGTGCAGCAGGTGGGGATCAGTCTCTCTTCTCAGGCAACCAACAACAGAACAAGAGGAAATGGTCTCAAGCTGCACCAGAGGAGGTTCAGTTTGGACGTCAGGAAGAATTTCTTCACAGAAAGGGTTTTTAAAGTTGGAATGGACTGCCCAGAGAGGTGGTGGATTCACCATCCCTGGAAGTGGTCAAGAAGCTATTGGACATGGCACTCCATGTTGTGGTGTAGTTGGCAAGGTGCAGGTTAGTCCAAGATTGGATTCAGTGATCTTGGAGGACTTTTCCAACCCAAATGTGTACTCCAAATGTTAAAAATTAGTTGGTATTTGAACAACTGGCCTGGGTTGGTGTAAGGTCTCTAATCACTGCATTGTAGAAAAAGAAGCCCTTTCTCAGGTCCAACACAACCTGCACCCCAGCCCCATGGATCATGGGAAACTCAGTCCAGTGACAGACCTAGCAAATGGATCTGGCTCCAGTCCCTTCAAGAACACAGGACATTCAATGCTTATCTTTGAATTTTTTTGCTATTGGAAAACTGTAACAACAATGTAAACTTCAAGATAATTACCTTAGCTTGCATTATGTTGCTTGGTAATGGAAAGTTTTCTGCTCAGAAATGAATAAAATTGGTCATGACCAAATAGAAATTGTTTACCTGGCCCTTGCAGGATGTTAAACACACTCTTGATTAAAAAAATAAATGAATAAGAATATGTCAAAGGTACTCACACAAAACAGAGCAATTACATGCTCCAACTTGGATCTCAGCTGCCATCCAAACCAGCTCATGGGCTGAATGATGCCAATACTCAATTGTAGTCAGGATAGAAAGCAAAGAGCAATTTTAATCTAGGACATTCTGAGCAAAAGCAAGGAACTGAAGCCCCTGATACACAGAGAGGACCTGGTGTGCATATCCCATCTACTACAAACAAGCCACTGCCACACTCTCCATGGATTCAAAGGTGCAGAACTCCAGAAACTCTCATTAGAGGAGCTATGTACCTAAAAGCACCATCCAGAAAGGCTGATCTGAAAATTTTAAGCACCATAATTGGAGGAAGCTGGTATGCAGACAGCCCTTGGAAATTAGGACAAGAAAATTCTGCAACCCTCCCTCCTGTCCCCAAGAGATGGAAGGGTGGAAGACACAAGTGTGAGCATTGCTGTAGGCTCACATCAGAAGCTGCCCCAACCTGAGCCTTGCAGGAATGGATGGGCTGGGGAAGCAGCCACATGCGACAGATGCACTAGGGGATCTTTGAGATGGTTTCCAAAAAACAGCTGTGCTGTGACAGTGCTGGTCCAGCTGGGCTGTCTCAACTGATCCACATCAACATGGGACTGATGAGATGATGGAATTGTTTTCTGGGCATTTTCAAAGCCCACATCTACCCAATTATTTTGAATTGGACAAAACAAAGTACGAGACATAGTTTAGATGACAGTCCTGCAATAGTAAGGGGATGAATTAAAAGACCAAAAACTCTCTCTCTCTCTCTCTCTCTCTCTAATCTCTGTGATTGTATGAGACATATGAGAAAGAATTTTTAGAATCAGTAATATTCATAGACTAAATATCTTTCATCCAGGAGAGAAAGACAAAAAACCCCCAAAGAGTGTGTTAAAAACCAATAGCTGTGTTCATAAATCAATTCATTCAGAAGAATTTTTTCTTTTCCCAGGTGTTTGGGTAGAAGCAGATAATGAGAAAAGACTTTAAGAAATGCCTTGAGCAATGGAGAAATACAAAAAGCACTTTGCTGCTTCACTGACAGGTTTAACATAAAAGAAATTTAAAAGTGATCATTTTTCAGCTCAACAGTTTCTGACTTTGTAATGAATAAAAATTTGAAGAAAGAGGAAGAAGAAGAAGAATAAATACTACATTTAAAGGTGCTCAAGTCAGAAGCTTTGTCCAAGGACATTCCCAAGGTATATTTTTTGAAGACTATGGCTGGATTTACAATTAATGTGAAGTTTGCTTTGTTTGGGTTTTTTCAAAAATTAAATTAAGTCTTAACAGATAAAGATGAACTTTATTCCAAAAATCTTCTTTCCCTTCTGGTGGTGCACTCCATATTAGGCCCACAGCTAAGTGTGTTTCACTGAAACTACATGTTATGTTCATTCATGAAACTTGAGCAAGGCACTGCCTATTGCATTTTGCCATAATAAATAATTTTAAAATTGATAATCACTCTATTTAGTTTAGAGCTCACAAAAGTATTACTTTCTTGTTCACTTCACACTGGGCCTTTGCTTGGAGGAGATGATTCCCCCAGTCCCAACGGTGTCAGTGGTGAAGAGAGATTGGAACTCTCAGGCTCTACACCCCTCTATTCATCCCAGTCCTCCCTTTCTTCTCTCAGAGCATCCTGGGGAGAACCCAGCCCACCCCAAGCCCAGCGTGGAGAGTGGCACAGAAAGTGTTACTTTGACCATGAAAAGGCATCAGTAACCAGCCACCTCTTGCTTTGCCATCAAATGGCTTTGAAAAGTCTAAAACTAGGCATTGTAACAAATGCCATCTTAGTCATGTTTCATTTCTCCTACTTAACAGTCCTGATCATTGTTTTCCTTACAGACAGGTAATTAAGTGTATCTGTCATGTATTAGACTTTTAAGGTTACAAGCATTTGGTAAAACATTAAATGAAAACTACAGTGATTCAGAGTTGTTAAATTTCTAATATAATATTAATCCTCACTTAGACTTTTATGCATCATGCACACACAGTCACATGCACTCTCACTCCTCCTGCTTTTTTTTTCAAAGTCTTTCCTTTATGTGAGTCATTATTTTAACAGGGCAACCACTGAATGCTTCTGTCTCTTTGCAAAACACATGGGCAGCTGCTTCTCATCTCTAGCAGCCATGGAGGGATTTCAGAGTATCCCAAGAAAAAAATGTGGACTTTTCAGTCAAGGCAGTATTTCTTTATGTTACAGGTACCAAAAATGAGCAAAACGACCTGTGCTGTCTCTTTTCCACCAGAAGTGCCAGAGACACTCAGCTGTGTGTGGGGGACAGTGGGACACATTTAGGCTGCCCTAACTCTGCTGTCATAAAGGTCAAAACCTGGCTTACTCGACAAGAGAATTAGGCCAGCAGCAACTGCTTTGATAAAACTCACCACAAGAGCTGCCAGGTAAGTACTTTCTACATTTCTGTCAGTGTCAGGAGAGCAGAATTTTATTCCTTATTTCTCCATAATTTGCTATTTCCATCTCTGGAGGTGCCTCACTGGTTCATAAGCCATAAGCCACCAGCAGTGTCACTAAGGTTATCCTCACAGCTTTATTCACAAAACTCTTTCTAAAACTTGGTGGTTAATACTCTGTCACCCATGGAGCCTGGCAAGTGAGAGGACTACTCCTACAGAGTCAGGGAAAAGGTAAATAAGAAAAAAAAGCTTATTTTCAGTAGATTCAAATTTGCTACACATATGTCCTCCCGCCAGGGAGTGGCTGCAGATAAAGTCAGAATACATACATTAAAAGTATAGAAATGTTCTAGAAGATAGAAGCAAAAAGCCTTTTTCCCATTAAAGATGCACTCGGATGGCTAAATGTAGCTCCATGCACTTAAATATTCTAGCCCACATGATCCCACAAGGATCCCATCGGAAAAACTGGATATTCAGCAAGAAAGTGAGCAGAGTCTAGGGGGGCAGCTCCTTTGGAAACAAGCATCTGTAACATTGCTGTAGGTGCCCATTCCTTTTACTGATTGTAAAGGAAACCCAGGATCACACCAGAGATGTCTCAAGCTATGTGAGAATAAATCCAGCTGATTTATTAAACCCAAGCAGCTGAGCACAGCAGGGCTCAAGAGCCAGCTCTTCCCTCCCACCCCAAGCAGTGATGATCCCCATGCACTTTCCTGAATTAAAGTCAGCAGTCTTGGGCTGCTGAGAGCTCCTCTCCTGTCCAGAGTTCATTGCTCATCCTCACTGCCTTCACCTGCACCGTGCAAGCTGCCCCCAGCATAAATAAACAGCCTTGTCTCATGAGAGAACAAAGGGAAAGACAAACACCAACAAAGCTGAACTACCAATTCTGTCACCAGGCCTTTTGTAACAGCATCAATATTTTAAACAGCCACCTCGGCCCTGTTCAAAAAGTGGGCTGCTTTCTTTGTTTTCCTGAAATAAACACTATATTTTTCTTTTTAATTTTCCAAAAATATCCTGAAAGTTCAGATGTGTCTACTGCCTCTGTGCAAACTGGAAGAAAGAAGAGAACAGCACTATAAAAAGAAGTTTGATATCCAACAGAAAAGGTTCCAAACAGCTCCAGAGGCTGTCGACGGGCTTAGTTCAAAAGATGTCTGGAGCAAAAAGAGGAGCAAGGAAAATTTTACAAAGTGTGTTGTTGCCAGTGAAAATATTCTTAAACCCACATTGCCATGGAGATTTTTTGACTCAGAAGGGATCAGCCAAGACTTTTCTTCTCTCACCTTGACTATCACTGCCAAATGTGTGGTTTGTGCAGATGTTAGCTTTGAACAGTTATGGTGATGAGGGTTTGAGTTGCCTGCTGTAACAGGTTGTGCCAAGTGCAGATATCTGCAGCTCTGCCCTCCAGCAGACAGGACAGACACACTGCTGCACCAAGGAATGGCTGAGCTGGCACAAAGGGACAGGTTCTGGTGACTGCTTACTTTCTCTCAGCTCTCTTTCCCTGTCTAGGCATAGGACCATAGACTGGGTGCCTGTTTGTTAGTGACATGCCAGAATGATTCTCAGACATTTTGATCTGTCCTGGAGGCACAAACTACTTTTGAAAGGCTGCAATGTCATTTCCTCTCTTCCTCAGCAAACTCCTCTGGGTTCTGATCTGGATCAGCTGGAAGTCAATGTCCAAATCTTCAACCAGTATTCTCCACTGCTTGGAGGAAAGCAGACTGAAGACAGGAATCAGCTTTTGTGAAAGAACCAGACACACTGGCAGCAAAATCCTCTCTATCCCCATCCTCTTGTGCACAGTCATCACCAGTGCTGATGTATTTCAGTGCATAAATTCTGGGTGCTTGCCTGGAGAAAGATGTGGGAGCAATTGCAACACATTTAATCAAATCAGAACAAAAGCTTTTGTTCTAGCTAATGGGCAAATTAAGTATCTTTCTCCTCCAAGCACATTAAAGTATTTTAAAAAGTGAAGAGCACTGATTAATAATAGAGCAAGCAGAATTGCAGGCATTTCTAGTAGCCTTGGTCTTTACAGTAATCTGCATACCCTTTGGAAGCACCAATATGTACACTTTCCTGTGTCCATCCCCTAAAAAATGCAGCTCCCACACTTTGTCTCTCCTTCTTGTGGATGATTAGGGGAAAAAAAAAGCCTAACCTATATAGACAGTGAGAGCAGAGCAGAGGACTAGACCTGGGCTGGTGCTGCTTAGGAGAGGTGAGCCCAGCCCTGCTCCAGGCAGAGAGGAGACAGGCTTAGGAGAGCTGCCCTTAGGGGAAACAGAGATAGAAAATGAGATACTGAGATAGAAAAATGAGCTACAGCATCCTTCTGCCCTTCCACGTGCAGCTTCCACAGCCTACCCTCTAGTTATGTTACACCTGTTATAACAACGCTGCTTTGTAGGAAAATGGGATTTCTGGCACATCTTGTGAGCTGGAAGAATTCACAGTCATGAGCCACAGCAAGGTATGGGGCAGGTAGATCTGCAGCAGCCTTACTGGTCCTGATGGCAGATAAAAGAACATGATGACTTAATGAACTTTTTAGGAGCAGACAATCTGTCTGTGACAGCAGAGAGAGAGGAGACATAAACAGTGCTGCAGACACTGGTGGGAAACACCAAGAAAAAGAAAAAAAAAAAAAGAGAGACAGAGAGAGAAAATTCCATAATTCCATCTCTGGTGCTCTTGTTTCTGATTTCATCCATTTGGATTTTGGATGATTTGTCTGCAGAAGTCGTAACGAGATCAGAAGTTCCATTAAGTGTCAAGCTCCTCTTTTTTGGCTTCCTCCGCCATCCCTAACATTCAGAGTTAGGGCCTTATCAGAGGAAATGCTGGTTATCTCAGGCCACAGTGTGAACCTGTCCCTGCATCTCTCCAGTCCTGGGTCAGTGGGACCCTGTGGAGCACCACAGCTCTGCCAGCTGATCCCAGAATGCAGCTGCAGTATTTGCAACCGCATTTGGATGCAAAATACAGCAAGATTTATCCAGACTCAAGACACAGGAATGAAAAGCTGCTCTCTGGCTATAGCTGTTTATCAGATCAAACAAAATAACCATGAAGGTTAAAATTAGCTATGTTCAGATACTTTCGTGGTTCAGCTGTATTACAGCAGCACTAGAGGTTTCAATCATTGTGCGCCATTCAGATACAAATCTGCTTTTCTACCTCTGTTTATTCCCCTTGCACAACACACCTGCCCCTCTCTTCTGAACATGGCAAGACTGTCCAGTGTGACAAGACTGTCTCTAAATGGCTTTTGTCCCCTTTAGGCAGATCTTGGTTTGCATTATTTAGTTGATCAGTGACATAACTAGACCTGCTGGGTGGGTTTGGATCAGCCTGGACCCTGTTTCTGTGGGTGGAGGAGAGTGTCAGCACCAGAAAAGAAACATGAAAGGCAACTCAAAACAAGCTGCAGCAAGTATGACCTGTAACATCACTAAATGTAATAATTTTGGCAGAGCCCGAAGCTCTTCCTCTGGTTCTAGCCCCCAGGTTAAACCTCCCGATGACAGAAAATGCATTTCTTATGATTTCTATAACCAGCTTAATTCTCTGAACAATCAGGTGTAACTGATGGAGATTGCCTTTCTCATTTGCTCAGTCTTGAAGCTTTCCCTGGAAAATCTCCAAGAAAATTCTTCAATGATAATTTTTCTTCCACTTCAGTCGCTCTTTATGAACTAGAACAATGAGCGGGCCATCCCTTTTTAAGTCTCCCTGAAGAGTATAGTCATATTTCACAGAATCACAGAATCCCCAGGTTGGAAGAGACCTTCAAGATCACCGAGTTCAACCTGTGCCCAACTCTTCAACTAAACCATGGCCTCGAGTGCCACATCCAGGCTTTTTTTAAACACATCCAGGGACGGTGACTCCACCACCTCCCTGGGCAGGCATTCAAGTACCTTACCCCCCTTTCCGTGAAGAACTTCTTCCTAATATCCAGCCTACATTTCCCTTGATGCAGCTTGAGGCTGTGTCCCCTCGTTCTGTCAGTTGCTGCCTGGAGAAAGAGCCCAAGCCCACCTGAGTACAGCCACCCTTCAGGGAGTTGCAGAGAGTGATGAGGTCACCCCTGAGTCTCCTTTTCTCCAGGCTAAACACCCCCAGCTCGCTCATTGGTTCCTCAGAGGGTTTGTGTTCCCAGCCCCTCTCCAGCCTCGTTGCGCCCTCTGGACATGCTCAAGGGTTCCAACATCCTTCCCAAACTGAGGGGCCAGAACTGGACACAGCACTCAAGGTGCTCCTCACCAGTCCCGAGTACAGGGGCAGAATGAGCTCCCTGCTCCTGCTGGCCACACTGCTCCTGATACAGGCCAGGGGCCATTGGCCTTCTTGGCCACCAGGACACACTGCTGGCCCATGTTCAGGTGGCTGTGGGCACCAAAGAGAACAGTTTAATTGCATAATAAAAGAGAGCCATTAGCAAAGATTCCATTCCTGTCAAAAATTTGAAGGTGCAGAGTGAAAAAAGCACTGCAAGGATCTTCAGCACCTTTAAGGAAAATACAAAATCTTCTCTGGAACTGAAACAAGAAACAGATGCATTAAAAACTTTCTGTTCTGAAAGTAGAAGAAATTTGAGATAGACATTCAAACTTTGAGGATTTAATTACAAAATTATGCAAAGATTATGAAAGGCAGGCAGATACGTTAAGGAAAAGACACATGCACAAAACATTAAACCTTTGATTTTGTTGGCCCTTTTCAATCATATTTAACTGTAGCTTTAAAAAAAACCAGTGTAACAAAAACAAAAAGAGAAACAAAAAAATAACCCAGCAAATAAGCAAAAAAAAAAAAACACCACAAAAATCAGAACAACAACAAAAACACATAACCTGAGTACCACATCCAAGGGAAGGGAGCAAGCATTTAGAACAGTCTTGATCAACTCAGAAGCTTTTGTTTGAAAAGGCGTCTCTGTAGCTATTGGCAGTTCACATAAAGTAGTGTTGAGAATATAAAAAGTGTAAAGTACTATATTAAGAAAAGCTAATGAGAGGTAAGGCAGTTAGTGGTCTTTGTACACCTTTTGTTTCCTGCATAAAAAATAACTGAAATAGCATAATACATGGCATAGTCACATGGTGCTAATGCTGTCACTGTAACCTAACTACCAATATCAATAGGGAGTTTATAACTTCCTGCCTTAAAGACATTTATTTAGAGAGTTAGAAAGACTTTATTTGCTGCTTCTCTGTCTAGGGAGATGGTTGAATAGATGTGAGTGCAGCATCTTCTTCTCCAGAGAGTTTGATATGAGGAAGAGAAGATTTTTTTCCAGAAAACTGTTCTTTAGTCATATATGAGACACACAAAAATCATTTGGAATTACTACAAAAATGGAGAAAGACAGTGTGCTGGTTTGAGATTGATTGACATTTTAGTGGGCAGGAAAATAGCCACCCCTGGAAGTGAGGTGTGCTTGTGGATTTCCCATGAGCCCAGTGCAACACCAATTCTGAGCCAAATTTAAAGACAGACAGGGAAATGAGCCAATCAAAAGTGAAATTCATCTCAGTAGGATATACATTTGCACAGGGCTGCCCAGGAATCGCTCTCTTTGGTTTCCGGCCTTGAACAGGTACAAACACAGGCTGTGCCCTCGGCCCGGCTTTCCCCCTCCCAAGGCCAC
>VXBU01002241.1:762512-925327 GCA_013400315.1 Bombycilla garrulus
GAGGATGGATGTTTTGAAAGTTTCCTTCTGCTTTCTGGGTTTTTTTCTTTTTTTTAGTGTTTGTTAATAAAATTTCTTCTCTATGCTTTAAGTTGGGTGATTGTGCTCCTTTTTTAGTCCTACCTCACAGCAGAAATTGAGAAAAATATATTTTCATGAGTGCACTGGCCCTTGGCCGGTGTCAAACCATGACAGACAGAAAGATTGACATACAGGGATGTTGGAAAAAATTAGCAGCACGATTAAATTCTTCCCTGACTAAGCACTCTTATAAGGATAAAATAAAAAGAAATAGTTTTGTTTTGATTCCATCACAAATGCTGTTTCCTGGGAACATTATGAAGTTCCATGCCACAGGAACATGATTTTCACTGCTCTTTGTTCATAAACCTAGAGAGAGACAGGAAATAGCCCACCACTACATATTTAGCAAATCTGGAAAAGTGGCAAATGTAAGGAACCTTCATTTCTTTTTGCACATGGCATTTGCCTGGTTGTAGGCTGTCAAAAAAAAAAAAAATTAAAAAAAAAAAAATCAAAAGCAGTAAAAAGATCAGATTGCAAAGGCAGTTACCTGAAAATATTGTGATGTCTCAACAGAAGCTGGCTGAGGTAGTTCCTCATCTCTGCTTTCTGAAAGAACAGAACTACTTAATGCAAAACTGAGCACAGAAGATTTGGATCTGAATTAAATAATTAATGAAGGAATGGAGCTTTAAGATAGCTGAAACAAAAACCCACACACTTCTTTTGTCAGATGTCTCCATCAGTACTGGTGGTGGGAGTAGGTTCCAAGAACAGGAAAAGCAGGTCCTGGACATGTCCCAGGTCAGGAACCACCATGCTGTGGTTTGGGTGTCCTCACTGCTAAACAAGTCACACCTTGGCACTGCCTGGGGTGTTTCAGGATGTTACACCAAGGTTGGGCATGATTTATTTCTAGTCTCTCACTGCCTGGTAGCTGTCCTCGAAGTAATAATTTCATAGGGATTTGGGCAATAGTTCATTGGACCCGCAAGAGACTGAGAGATCCCTGAGGCATCACCTGCTATTCAGCATTACTAAACAATGCAGAAGCTCTGAACGCCGCTCTTAAAAAAGGTTGTTATCTATGTGTATTGTAGATATGTTATGAAATCTTCACCTGGGTTCAGGATCCTGCCGTGGTGGGCCTGAGAAAAACATTCCCCCACCCTCTTAGTGAACCATAAAATTGCCTTTCCAGGCCATTCATAATAGCCAATAAGAAATTTGTTTTGTTTGTGGGGTTTTTTTTTCAACTTATAAGTATTTGCATATACCTCTACTAATTTTAAGCCAATTGCTTTGGGATTATTACTGTTTATCTTCTGAGCTCTAAGTTGTGAATAATGACATTTCCAGGCTTTTCTCATTAATCATAAAGCCATTAATGTGTTTACACTCAATCAGAGGTAGAGAAGAACTGTGCGTGATCACAGAGACTTAAACACCAGGATTTGAAGAAATATGCTAACTATTTTGAGCTTTGTGGAAAAAAAATGGCATTGACAGCTAGTGCTTTATACAGATAAACCCTTTCACACTGTTACAGGTAGGAAACCACTTGCCACCAGCTGCTAAAGTCTATGTGTAAAAATAAGCTGCAAAAAGGGACAATGGTGTTGCCTATTTGCCAAATACCCTGCAGTAAATTTACTTTCACCAGTGGCACCAGGTTTTATACAGAGGCTTCTTACTGAAATGCAAAAAAAATTAAATTATTTCTACATCAGAGAAAGAACCTGAGTGTCATTTTAAGTGAGATTGTGGCATTTTTGCTTTTAATGTGTTTGAAATTAGCCATACAGTATAAAACACACAGTGCAGATAGAAACGTCAAATGCATACCTATAAGCTTGCTTGGCAAAGCCTTTATTCAATGTGGAAGAACTGATAGTTTAATTCAGCAAAAATTCCAACTAAAATAATTTAGGATTAGTACTTGGCAGCATCATTAGTGGGTTTTTCCCTTGCTTTTCAGTGCAAGGAGGCACTTCTGCCTTCTCTAGTCGATGCAGGTAGTGCTCAAAGCGTGGTGGATGAGAATAAACTACCTCATTGAGGCTGTTTAACTCAATATATATTGATTTGTGGGTCCGGTGACCTAAAAAAAGAAGAAAAACCATATTAAACTTTGAAGTAATGTTAAATAAGGATGGGCTTTGTCCAGTTGGATAATAGAAAACACATCCCAGTATCACTCTTGTGGAAGGAATGTTAAAAGACATTGGCATCTGGAAACCATAACTTACCAACAGTGATATTCCATTGGCTAGTTTGATCTCTGGCCAAGCTGGTTCACTGACATAGAAGTCATCACAGCCATATCAATCCTGCTTGTTTCAGACAGAGTTCAGTTCAGTGGTAACAGCTAAAGACATCTCAAGACCCTGTGACTGATACACTATTGACTGGTATTTAAGAGAATTATCTCCAGCTCTGCCTCAGAGTTTGTGTATCACATTTTACAAACCCAGACATTCCTTTTCTGTGCATCTGCCTGAGGGGTAAAGGCCTTGACCACCCCATCAAGGTTCTGCAGCCCTGATGTCCAGATGGGGATCTACCACAGCATCTAGGTTTCTGTGAGGCAGAAGAGGCCAGTATCTGCCTCGTCTCCTGCTCCTTCATCATGGTGTGATGAAGGCATGAATGTGGATCTGGAAGAGGTGCCCTAGTTCAGCTGGGTTGGTAATGTCAAATGAAGTGTCACAAGCCATCTCCACTGAGCTGGTTGAAAATTTCCCTCACTCAGTGAAATTATTGAACTGTAAAGAGGAGGAGAAGAACCATGCAGGTGAGGGAAGAAGGGCAAGGGAAGCTCCCTCTTCATGGCAGCCTTTGTTTAGGCCAGCTGGGAAACCACATTTACCTTTGTCATCCACATTTCTCATCAATTCATTCTGTGCCATAAATTGTTTTTCTGTACTCAAGGACATGGTAATTTTTCCTAGATTATCATATTTACTGTTATATTTTATAAACAGAGCATAATGGAAATGCTCATAGACAGTGCTCTTGTTGCAAGTTGCACTGGTGGCACCAAGGACAGGATGTGGCCCTTTGCTGTGACATTGCCTGTGAGGCAATCAGCAAGTGCCTGGTCCTGTTCTGTTGTTCTGATTTTTGCAGGTGGAACTGTATTTCTTCACATCTTTGTTTAGATGCTACATGTTTTATTTTAATGTGACACATTCAGGTGAAAATTAACAACTAATAATGCATTAAAAGAATCATTTTAACATCAGTAAAAATAGATGTGATATTAGATGCAGTACTTACTGGCAAGACATAACTGACCTAGTCTACCTGGTAAAGAATCTAATCTTTTAAAGTCAGGTATTTTGAGCATTTCTGATGGAAACAGAGCACTGATAATAACATAAGAGTTTATTGTAGATATTTTATTACAGCAACAAAATAAAAGCCCTGCTGCACTCTCCCACTCCACCACAAGCCAGTGCAGACCCATCCATTAAGTTGCACGCAGAACTGATTTTCCCCTGTGGGAAACAGTAAGATGCTCCTCCAATGGCATTTGTACCCACCTTTCAAGCCTATAAAAATCTATACTTTGTAGGGCTGTATAGAGAATTCCAAGTAGGAATTAATTTGCTGAGAGGTGTTCCTAATGCTCTACAGTATCTTGGACCCATTTCCTTACACTCCAGGAGAATGACACAAACCTGCTTGAAATACTCTGGGCTCAAAGCAGCAGTGCTACCCTCTCTCTCTTCCAGCCCCTGTACTTCAGCAGAGAATCTACTGAGGGTTATTAATGCAAGCAGATCCCCGTGGGGATAATCTGGTGGGGAGGGCCAGGTGGCTAATAGCTGGGGTTACAACTGGCTTGTGGAGCACATCTTTACCTGTTGAGTCAGTCCTATTTTCTGATTATCCATCTCATAAAGATTTCAAGAACCTTTCTGACATCCTGAGCCAATCCTATGGTATCTTTTCCACTCAGCCTCTTGAACTCTCTGGTTTACTTTTATTTTCTTCACTGTTCCCATGCCAGTGTGTACAAGTCACGATTAATACTCATAATTTGAATAAAATAATGTCCAAGACAGAAAGTCAGGAGATATCTGAAAGATTTGTCAGGAGTTATGAACTATCTTTTTCTTCCTTTTTAAATTTTTTTTTAAATTTTATTTTCCTTATTCTGCTTTTCTTGTTTTCTTTTTCAGTTTTTCTCTCCAAAACAGCTAGAATGATAGGAACAATTTTATATTGATGTACAGTTCGGTGCATGTTCAGTGAAAGTTTAGTGGTATTCTTTGAAAAGTTTTAACCTCAAGAGGATCTGTAAAAAGTTATGCTGAAGGGAACAATTATCAAAGACCGACTCATGAGATGGCAGTGCAGAAGAATAAAAAGCGCACGTAGAAGCAAAACGTCTCCACTTTTGTACTGAAGCGTTTGGCTTGCAACAATAGGGCTTCTGATGACAACAGAAGACAGGAATTAAAAAGAAAGCAAAGCATTCACCCTCTTCCAGGATGCTCTCACCAATTTTACAAGGTAGGATATCAAACAAGAAAAAAACCCACCATAATATCAAGGAAAAACTCCCTGAAACATTCAAGGGCATGTAAATATTAGTAACGCCTGACAGCAACCTTCTGACTTAGCTGGCAGTGCCCAAGTGTAATTTTTTGGTAAAAAGGAGCAAGAGTTTGAGGGAAGTGGATTTTTTTCAAACAATATTAAATAAAGTGTCTTCACTGGAGTTGCCTCTCAAAAAAAATTTTTAATGCCATTTCCCTTTCAGTCCTCCACGGGATATTTCCTATCTTCTCACGGAGCAAAGTATATATTCTATCACTCTTGCCAAAAACATCCAATAGCAAAGAAAAGAATCCTCCAGGCTTAAAGAATTCGAGGAGGCTTTTGTAATCTGAGTTCCCAAACTCTACAATTTCCCAAAGCCCAAGAAGTCCCAAACTTTTATTTTCTAAGAATTCAAAAAGTAGAACAGTATTGGACACGGAAGAAGCATGCAAAGCCTTTCCCTCTGCAGCAGGATGTGGTCCCATTGTGGTGACAGCCTCTAGATTATCTGAGCATCCTCAAATGTTGTGTCAGAAACTGTCTGGCACCTTGGCAAATCTATATGCAAATATCTGGCCTGAATTTTAGCAGTGTGTCTGAGACAAGAACAGGACATGTCGATAAAAAATAGCAACTCCTGGTGTTTTCTTTTCCAGAAAAGCTTAGATTTGTCCTGCTTTTTTCCAGTTGTAGTGTAAGTGACCCAGAAGATGTCAAGAACAGTTCCTTGTGTGATTATTTCCCAGAGTTACCTCTACAACGTTAGGAGGCTCTGCCTTCTTGTCAGAAAGTCTGTCCTCCCCCAGTTCCGCTGGGAACAAGGTGTAGCAGTTCCACTTCCTTACTCATGCCTATAACTTGAATTAGCTTTAGAAAGTAATGTCCTTCTCAGGGTCACAATGGAAGGAGACACTCTGGTGTGGAGAGGAGCCAGACAGTCCATGTGGATCATTTACCATCCACAAAGCATACAAATTTCTACTGTGTTGTCTGCTTTTATCTGGGTCATGGAAGTCAGAGATTTTTAAGATATTTATAGGAAGGCAAGAGAGGCAGTTATCAGAATTTTCTAAATTACGCATTGAAATGAAAGACACACAACCATCAAGGCACTTTACAAAACCTATTCAATACTAACATGCAAAAATGCTTTTTAATATCTAGCCTGCATATTGCCTTAGAGAGAGACAAAATATATGGAATTATGTTAAATGGGAAAGGCATGGGTTAATGGAAAATTATTTACATCTGCTTCTGGAAAGAGCCAGAACTTCTTTCTGAACACCTCTACGGGTCATGGAGGACACAAATGAACTAATGGACAAGACTTCACATTCCCACTCAAATCTGTGGATTCATGTCCAATTTTACAAAAGACAACATGCAGGGGGGAAAAAGAAGCAAACCATTCTTTCTATATGGCACACTCTGACTTTTTTCTATAGCTGGCTCAGAGAACATCTGTCCTCACCCTGCAGACCTTCCTCCCACCATATGCTGACCAAAGACACGGAGTGAGAAACTCACACAGAAATGATGCGCCACATCAGAAACCTGCAGTGGAGTGTGGCTGCTGCCTCCCTCTTTAGAGAACTCCTCTAGCAGAGGATTTGTGAAGTATTTTTCTTCTTTGCTATATACCTTGTTCTGAGTACCACAGGAGAGGAAATGCAGTGCATGCTACAGAGAAAACTGATCCAGTTTCCTACTCTTACACAAACAAACCCAAAGGAAAAATCCCTTCTGGAACCTTGATGCACTAGGAACACCCACTACATCTTCCTTATGATGCCTCTAACATTAACAATTCTTCACTGTTCTTCCCTCCTAGCAACCAAATTTAGGCTTAAAAATAGGGAAATTTAATCTTTCCTGTTCCCTGAGATAGCCAGGAGGAGTCCCAAATTAAGTGGTTAATATGGCATAAACTTGACATTCATGCACAGCCAAATAAGAAAAGGGATTTTGCTTTGTTTGTCTAAGGGAGTTCTGGATCAAAACTACTTCCATTCATTTAAAACACAATGATTTAAAAATCCTCTGTAAAGAAAATGGACCCCCTCCTTTGGAAAATCTTTTGTGCTACTTAAACTTTTATGGAAAAAAGTATTTGTTTTTCACCAGCCTGTTGGGATTCACCCTTCTCATGTTTCCCCTCACCACCACCAATGTGACTGGCAAAGGCATGGGCACCTACTAATTGCTAGAAAGTAATGAGACAGGGTGTGAGCTATCTCCCCTCTTCCCCTGATGGATGTGGACAAGGGGGTAACATTGTTTTGGATCATTTTTTGGGAGATCCCTCTCTTGTATGAATTCTGATGTTCCCACCTTTACTCCTCCTGACTTGTATTAACTTCTTATTCAAAACAAAAAAAAAAAGATTTTAAGTAGCAACCTTGCATAATAAAATGTACTTCTGTACCACCAGGAAAAATTCCAAAGTAAACACATTTACTAGACCTTATATCGAATGGGCTGGAAATGCATCCTTTGCATTGTGCACAAACTTACATGATGATTTAAACAATGAGGGATTTAAGGACTTACATAAATGTGCTTAAGTAAGGTCTTCATCTTGTGAAATTCTTTTTCATTTTTTTTCATGGAGTTTCACAAATCTTCAGCTTTTCTCCTTTGCAAAGAGAACACTACATATATTTTGTATTTATGTTTAAAAAATAAAGCAAACAAACTAGAAAAAAATCCCCCAAAGATTCAACCAAACTTGCAGTGCTGCTCCAAATAAATAAGCTCAGAGGTAACATTATGCAGATCCGTTCGTTTGAGATCAGCTTTCAGGTATTACACCGATGATAATGGGATAATTTACAAGGGGATGAAATCATATAAGGCTATGCAGGGCAGGGAAGGTTGTAAGAGAAGCAAAATATGTGTTGGATTCCTGTTCAGGGCTTCACCTCTTTGGCTTTGCCAGATTTTACTCTGACACAAGCAAAAGCTCTGGGCATGCAAAGAGCAAAGCAGGCAGTCAAATGCATTATGTATTAGTTTTTGGCGGTCTTTGGAGATGACTTAGTTTCTCTTGCCAGACATTTTCTGATTATTTTTCTGCTGCTTTAAGGGGAGACTGTGTTCTGCTTGTCTACACCTTGTTTCCAGGCTGCACAAATTTTTGCTTTTTAGGCTGATGTTTATCACCTAACCTTTAAAAAGAGAATCTGTTTCCAGTAGATGTAATTATTAATTCTTTCATCTCCTTCCCTATTTGTTTCATCTGCATTGCACTGCTACATGGTTTATATTCTTTATTGTGCTATTATTTGCCTCAAATATGTTTTGCACTGTTGCATGAATTATTTTTGACAGCTGAACAAAGGAAAAATGTTAATCCAAGGAAGCCATCTTCAGAAAGTGCTATTAAATGAGAGCAGAAATGTCTGTGCAATGTACCCTATCCAAAGAGGAACAGTAAAAACTGGGAATCATCAGCCTGTGAGTGTCATCACACTGACAAAGCCAACAGCACTGGGAAGTCATGGAGCAGCACTGTGTCTTAAACCCAGCTGGAATTAGAGAAATTAAGCACCATGAAGGCACTTGCTCAACCCTCCCCTCTCCCCCACTGAATGAAGAAGAGAATTGAATGTTCAACTTGTAGGTTGAGAGAAGACCAGTTTAATAATTGAGAACAAAGTCAAATACAAAAACAATGGTAAATTATAATAATAGTAATGGTGATAATAAAAAGGGAAAGAAAGCAACCCACAGAAAAAAAGTGATGCAACGATACAGTCGCTCATCACCCACTGACTGACGTCAGATCCCCCCTTCCTGAGAACATATCAGTACCTACTTCCAGGTAATTTTCCCACTTTATATCCTGGACATGCATTCTGTGGTATGGAATACTGAGCAAGGCACCCATGCTCCCTCCCAATTTTGGACACGGATCATATGCCATAAACACCTCATCCTTGAAACCAGACCTATCCACGGCTTATGTTTCATTCTCAAGTCCCTGATGTATCACTCAATACGCTTCAGTTCTGTAATCAGGAACTGTAATCTTAAACCCCCACTTGCTCATGGGGCATGTAATAACATTCAAAAACCTCCATCAAGCCAGAAAAGTTATCCTTTCTACCTCAGTGAACACAAAACTGCACTCTCTTTTAAGGTTGCTTAACTTTCAGCTGTTAAAACTGAAGCAGTCACTTACCAAAAGCACTTACATATATCACAGAAGTAATAAAAAGCTAATGTCTGTTCATTTATTTATCTTCTGAAAGATGGCCTGAGTGCTACCTCACTCAGCACTGGGAGGTGTGAGTAACTCCCAGGCACAGATACAGATAAATACATATATTATTCCTCATTACTGACAATTGTACATGAATGCAGTAGGGGCATTTAGAGCTCCCTGTGCGAATGAGAAAGGGCCAGGACTTGAGTCCTTTTAGCTGAGAAAAACCACCCTATTCAAAAGGGTTGGAGGCAGCACAGCAAGAATATCCAGATCCTACTCACAAATGGAGAAAGCACAGCCGTGTCAAATGCACACCTTTTGTAGCTCTGCAATAGCCAGTTCACCCTCTTCTCACACAGAAACCACTGCTGTCCACAAGTAATGAATTCTAGCTCTCCACAGTGGCTCCTGTTCAAAGTTCATTTAGATTTTATGGGTGGTTCTGACAAACAATGAGAGAATTCAGACGTCCATGTGAGGATTTCATTAGCCGAGACTACAAAATAACAAAGATATTCCCTGCAGGCTGGCGAGGTGTTTCTTCTCTTTGCTTTGGGAAATGCCAAAACAGGAGTTGGACATGGATTCACTGTTGTCTGAGAAAGGGGAATGCTGTAGGACAACCAGAGACACTGAGATACTCTGTGAGGTAAATGTTAACAATAGATTTGAGTAGTTGGGTTTTTTATATTTTTATTTATTTATTGATATAATTATTTTTTTGAAATGTCATTGTGCAAGATTTCAACCTTCTCCCAGCTATAGTTACCAAAAATCAAGAAAACAAAGCCTCTGGGTGTTACATTTATCTTTCTCTTTTTTTTTTTTTTTTACTGACAAAATCCACCTCACTCACCATTTCTTCCAGAGGGTGACCATTTTGCCCTTGGGAATGTAGATTAAAGAAAGACTTTTTATTAATTACTTCATGTTCTGCAAGAAGTCACAAGGTCTCCTGAAGTTCCCTGGCCGTGGTGTGCCAATCTAGAGAGCTGCTAAACAGCTACAGGCAGATCAAACAGCCAGTGAGACAAACCCTTTTCTGATTTACCCTCTGTGGAAGCTGGATGAAGCTTTGAAGTTGTAAGGGATGTAAATCAGGACAGGGTTTGTCAAAGTCTTTTCCACGCAGTTTTTAGAGATCTTAAAAGAACAGCTTGCCTGTTCTTGCACATGCAGAGCACCCCTAGGGTGATGACCGTACTGCTGAGGTTCGGAGGAATATCTGTGTTTTCTTGGGGAGCTGCTCCTTAGCTTCAAAAGCAATGGCTCTTCACATCCTTACTCTTAAAGAGATATTTGGAAGGACTAAAATGCTAATAGTGGTCTCCTGAGCTGAAATCTGCAACCAAGAGGCTATCTGTGCTCACATTGCTCATAAATTTCAGTTTTCCCACCCCAGTGCAAGTGCTCATCCCAAATCATCCTCCTTGCAGTTCACAGCAGGATTGGAATGTCTGAGTTTAGTCACAATTGCCTGGTCAGATTTCTTGATTCTTTAGCAGTGAGTTAGGAGACCTGAACAAGACAAATCACTTTTTGACTTGGTGCTAGTAGAGAAACGTTTCCTTCACCACCATTTTAAGGGCACTTGGACGTTTTCCATCCTTTTTTCCACGGGCTTCACTCTGAAAACGTATCCATCACATTTCCATCTTGATTAATTCCTCTCTATCTCTCCAATCTCAGTTCTGTGTCTATCCCATCTCAAATGCTATTAGAAGGTCTATAAACAGCCACCTCCACAACACCTCTGCGGAGATGCAACAACACCAGGCCTATTTCACCGGAAGGAGAGTTGTGGGGTTTTTTTTCTCCACATTAAAGAATCAGCTCTTTGAGAATAATAACCAGTCTGGATCTTCTAACCATAGTCTCAACTGTTTCTAGGAAATAGATCTTACTATTCTGTCACCAGAACACATCGTAACATCTGTGCTCATATTAGGTAGTGAAAAGAGGGAAAACAAAATGAAACCAGAAGTCTTTTCATACACAGGAATCTACAGTTTGATTTTGAGACTACAGAAGTATTTTATTTCAGCACCGCCAAAACGTTTTGCAGAGATAAGAAAATAGTATATCAATTTATGTGATGCCTTTGCAATGCTGTAAAAATACATATTGGCATGGGATGGAGCAGTCTAGACAGAATGAGTCTGGACAATAGCATCAGAACAAAGTATTTTTTTCCAATCAAAAAAAAAGAGAAAAAAAATCACTTGGATTTTCTCCCATCCTATTTTGTGAAAACTGACACATTCTTACACACATTTCTATTTAAATAACTGATTTTTTTTTTTTTTGGAAACCGGTTGGATCCAAACTTTTTCATAAATCCTACTAATGATTCTCTCTTATCTTGTGGATCAAATATAGTAAAGTCTTCTTTGACTAACTGTGTCCCACTTGTGGAAAATAAGGACTGGAGCATAAATTAAACTTATCATCTAGAGGAAAAGAATCAGAGAAATGTGAGGAACCCAAAAGAAATATGTTCTCTTCGATTATTTTGCTGAGAAAACAGATTCCTTGGTGCTGGAAAAGCCACAGTTTCTATTTGTCCATAGTTAAAGCATTTCAAGAACTGGATAATTACCTAAAGTAGTCAGCTATTGAATTTTTCTCTTTCCCATTGATATGAGAAGTAAGCACGTACTTTTTGCCAGGCAGAAAAGTAATCAATAGGTAATGGAGAAGTAATTTGTCTGATGACATCAACTGGATGCCAGTCCTTCAGCACCTCTATTAATAAATGTCATGTATCCATGCCCGGAGACTTAAGATCACATTCAGCTTTGAAGTCACAGTATTGACTATGAAATATTTCTAAATAATGTCTCAATCTATACTGCCGGAGATTCTAGATTAGATGTGCCTCTCATTTCCATTAGCTGGAATTCTGAGCAACTCCACTGGCTAACTCCAATATGAAATTAATGTTGCTGAAGGCAAGAATTTGGTTCACAGCATGAGCATCAGATGCAAGTCTAACACTTTGCAAATCTCTAGCAGGACTCTCAGGGTGAATGAACATCTCTCTCCTGAAACAAAATATTTCATGATGGAGATCTACGCATCTGGGTCAATGTTTCTGGTTCTCCAGAATGGATTGATCCAGGGATAGCTTTCCCTTCCTAAGCAGATAATTAAGCAGATAATTCACTTTTTAAATGCAATTTAGGGTTTCAGTTTTTGTATTCTCTTGTATCCATGTGTGTCTTCAGAGAGAAAAAATTTCTCGGGGCACTGCAAATGGGCGCAGTATCATTGCAGCCTTACTATGACCAACACCCTTGAAGGCAGAGGGACCTTTCCCTACCTGGGGAACTAAAGAATCCTGTGATCCTTTCCTTCCATACTCCTCCTCATTCCATCACTGCTCACCCAAGATCTTGGATCCAACTTTGCCAACGTGACTCCTGCTTGCAGGAGCAGTTGCAGTAGCTTCAATGGCTGTGAACCATCTGCTTTCTTTCTTTTCCTGTAGATCAGACTGAACTTCACCTCATGTCACTTGTATCTTCACTCCAGCCCTATGTGCCCTTTTTTTTCCTGTTTCTCCCTCTGTTTTATTCCACACTCACTGTTCTAACCCTTTCCCTTCACTGAGATTTCTTCTAAAGCCTCTTGTGTCTCATTAAGTCTTGTTCCTACACACTGTGATCACATACATGATTATGCTGTTTATTAGTGATACTATCTTTGATTTCAGCAATGCAAACTGGGTCTTCCACTAGCACTCAGGGATCTGCAGTTGCAAATAAATGATTCATATACCATTGACTTTGGCATCTTTGGGACAAACCTATGATGCTGACAAAAAAGCTTTGTCCCGTGACATCTATGCAATAGTGTAGTCTGAGAGAGCTATTTCAGAATGCATTGGCATAGGTTTAATAAAGGCCCCTCACGGGGAACTAAAACTCTTCTCTTGGGTCCAGTGGGGTCAAAAAGTGTGTGTGACAGCCCTTATTAAAAGTCTGTTACACTCGAAAATCCGATGCAATTCAAAGTGAAGCGAGCAGATGTAACACGACATGCTCCCAGCACACTCCCAGAGTCTCAGAGGAGCTCTGCCTCTCTTCATTTTGATTTGAAAAGCAATTAACTAATACAAATTAAGGAAAACGAGAGATAAATGTTCGATCTGGCTGTAAAAAGAATGTTATAACACAACAGCCTCAGTGTCAAGATTTTACAAGAATTTTCTTGGATAGTACTGAGTCCAACAGGATCTGTACACACACAGTAAATAATATTTTTAGCACAGGTGAAAATATCATATTCTTTCCTGAGAGACTGCCCACTTTTCCAAAATACACCTGCATCACTGTTTAAAGGGGAAATACTGTGTATTAGCATCAGAAATTGTGCCTCATAGATAAAGTAACCTGAGTGTCAGCTGGCTAAACACCGACACTACGTCCATTCTTTCAGTTTAGTGAAGTTGTTCTGTAGTCAGTAAAAGACAGGCATCAAGTATTTTTGAAAATCAGGCTGATTTTATTTCAAAGACATCTCTGGCGCCCTCAACCCACTGGATAAAATCCCATTAGCAAAGTCCTACGGTAAATGGAAAAAAGACTGGTGATGTTGGCACTTCTTAAGTGCCTGGCCCAGGCTGCAAGTGACATTGCTGTTATTCCCTTCTGCTTCTCTCCTTAAACAGGGAGAGGGCTATTTTATTTTTTCCTTTTAACCACAAAATTTAATGAAGAAAGGAATTTCAGTGGGAATAAAGTGCAGCTTTATGCAAGTGAAACTTCCAGTAGATTCATATCTAATTTCCAGAAGAGGATTGTTGTTACTTTGGGGATTTTTGGTGGGTTGCAGATTTTTTGTTTCTGCTGAAAAAAAAATGGAAGGATTTTAGAAATATTGGAGTTTTGTTTTCAAGTTTCACAAATAAATACTTTCTAACATGATGGAACATTTCATTTTAACAGCTTCCATTCTTGAGTTTGTCACTTTGAAGCCTCATTTTCCATTCAGAAGCAGAGGAAAATCAGGAGGCTTTTACAGCCCACCCAAATGAAACCAAACATTTCAAAACAAGTATTATTATTGCAGTGTAAATAGATGCCATCACAATCAAAGAAAGGGCTGCAGAAAGAGGTCTGCCAAGCCTGACAGCCTTCACTGTGTGTCTGAGGGGATTCTCAGGACAGTGGATCCACGAGGGTGGACCTGAAGATGGTCCATCTTCTATTTCTACTTGCCCATCTCCACTTTCTGCTCTGTTAAATCTCTGCCTCTGCCCGTGATCTTGTTACACATTGCTCGACACAGCCAGATGTTCTGCAGCATTGGGAGCTGCTGTCCTCTCCTGGACAAAAATATGGATAGCCTGATGGAAAACTCTAGGTCCTCTGCCCAAATATTTCACTTTTTCAACCCTAAATCCTCAATTTAAATATTGTTACTGTTGTGGCTGGAATATAACTGGGAGCCATATCTTACTGTTTTGTGTTCTGGCTGCACCTCAGGGGATGGAGAGGAGGGTCACTGGTGGCTATTTGCTGGAGTGTTCAATCTGGTATGCAAGTCTTACTCCTTGCTTTGTACAGATTAAATAAAAAGGAAACTGATAAGAGAGTTTAGTTGTTTGTAAAGAAAATTACTTCCTTCTGCTGAAATTCCTGGACAGAGAAGGTTTTCAGTGTGAAAGCACAGGAGCTGCCCAAGCTTAATGAGAATGAGTTCATACTTAAAGTGTTGTGTACAGCTTTGATACTTGCCTAACATTTGAAAAGGACCCCAAAGAAGCAAAAAAGCATTTCTCAAAATTCCCTTTAGTTTCTTTATTTGCTTTAAAACTCTGACAAATAATTTCACTGCCTGGTGGAAGCTAAAAAAATATGAGTGCGCATATTTGTAAAGAATTGTGCCAAGACTGACTTGGCAAATCTTGCAATCTGTAACCTGGTTCTTCAGGTGAGAAGAAATATCAAGTGCTAGTTGTGTAATTTACAGTGTGCCATTGCTGCAGGAACTGGCATGAGTCACCATGTGCTAACCCAGAGGAAATTACTTCTTGCTATTAAAAAAAAAAACAAACCAACAAACAAACAAAAAACCCAGCAACAGCAACAAAACCAACAATAATAAAAAAATATAGCCTGAAGGTGCATTTCTCAGTGTCTGTTTTAACCATAAATCTGCAAAATAGTAACACGTTTTGTTTTCATCACATCTTTTGCCTCAAAGACCAAGAAATAGTTGCATTTCCTTGCTAGGTGTGTTCATAGATAAAGCTTAAGACAGGAAAGACACCGTAGTTTTGACAGGTGCTGATCCCACTTGGCCACAGATTATCCTGGCACTCCAGCACTTTTCCAAACAGTGGGTCTTGTGCTCACCAGAGCTAAAATAGAGGCATGGAATTGATTTTCCAAGGAAATGGCAACGGGGATTGAGTAATTTGTGAAGTATTTGGAGGCAATGAGTGTGACTGTTGGTTTTATTGTCTCAAAATGATTCAGGTTATAACGTGCTGGCAGTGAAATCTGAAAGCTGTAGAAACAAAGCATCCATGAGGAGGAGAACACACCTACCTATGGCAAATCTCCACAGAGCCGTTTGCCTTCAGTATCACTTGAGCTGATGCTTGGTACATCAATTTATTACCCCACACAAAAAGCATTTTTGGCAAGTTTCTCCTATGTTGTCATCATAATAATCCTGAAAGGGGGAAAATGTCACTAAATGTAAAGTGTTTTTAAAAGACACTTTATGTCAATCTTTCATGAATAACAGACATCTAAGTAATTCATGTGTTTAATCGCAACTAATAAACCAGAAAAGTTTAGCAATTAGTAGAGGTTTTTCCCTTAACTCACTTTGGAAACAAATTCTGCAGCAGCAGATCCTGTGAGAGTAGAAATGATAAATGAGGAGCTGAAGACATCTTTTTCTTCAGCTTTGTAGTTTGGGATGCTTGAAATATGAGAGACAAAGCAATATCCTCAGCATATTAGATGACAACTCTTCCATAAGTTGAATGGGACTGAGGGGAGTGTGTGATGCTGCAATGACCACAGGAGAGGGGATAAACAAAAGGCTCATAATCCTGCAGCTAATCAGGTCTCAAGATATTTGGTTCCAGCTCTTGCACAAGCTCTTTCCATGTGACCTTGGACAGAGCACCTGGGATGAAACTTTCCAACACTCAGATCCTCAAAGTCTTAAAATCTGGATTTTTCTTCCAAAAATGCAACAAAAAAAATAGAGAATGTAAGTTCCTAGACTTGCATAACTTGCAGAGTTGCCACATTTATTCTCCTTGTTCCTACTACCACCTACAGCTCTATCTCCTGTATTTTTCATATCTACTCGTGATGAGCTCCCCTCATCAGAGAAGGTGATTGAACAGAGACCTGCAGAATAATAGCAGTAATAAGAAGTATCGAAAAGAGGAATACTTTCAGAGAAAGGAAAAACTGAAGAAACAATCCCACTATTGTAAGTGTTCTGTCATAAACTGATGAAATGGCAAAACAGCAGAGCAACACTGATGACTTGGAGGGAGTCTGATAAATGTGAACTTGATCTCTGTGACAAGGAGGATTGGCAATGAAGAAAATCAGACTGCTAATTCTTATTGTTTTTGGAATCCATGGAGAAATAAAAGTGATGTATATTTTTTCAACTGCAATCAAGACACTTTGGGGACTTTCTTGGGAGGTCATGATGGCACAGTTTGAGAATAAAGGATGTAAAGTATAAAATCCATTCTAGCTGCATTCAGATTATCAACTGCAATATCTCTAACCATTTCAGGATGTGGAAAAAAAAAAATAATTCCAAACTCTCAAAATGGAAAAAATTAAAAAAAGAAAAAAACAAAAAAAAAACAATAAAAACCACACCGAAACCCATGAAAATCTTCCGGGCTGTGTGGCTGAGCTCTGGATGTTCAGCAGCACAACAGACACAGATTGATTGCATAGGTCACCAGAAAATCTTGATCAAGGAAAGAGGTCACACACAGAGCTGTCCTGGATGGTAACACTTATGCAGAAGAAGTGTTTGATCCTGATATTGAAGAAGACAGTGACAAAACTTCAAAGGAAGCAGGACTTCACAGAAAGCAGCACTGGAGCCAACATTATGAAAGACATCAAATTAATTTTTAATGAACTAGTTTTGGATCAATCATCCTGTTGTCACCAGTGATACACCCTCTGCAACAGTGATTCACATGTTCCATAACATCCTAGAGAAAGCACAAATCAAGTGTGCTTTATAAAGACCAATATAAAGTCCTTTAAGCCACAGAGGAGGAACTGCACAGTCTGCTGAGAACTACATAAATATCAATTATTCTGTTCATAAACACAGTCATAGAAGCTACTGCCTATTTGGAATATCTAATTGTAGGGGAAGTGTCCTCTTGTTTATTTTAGAATGAAAGAAGTAATGAACCGCTGTAATACAATTCTGGTTAAGTGGGAGGTACTCACATTTACATCCACTGTAAAACTCCCACTGACTCTCTGGAGGCAAAATAAAAGGTAAAGAAGAGCTCAAGTTTAAAACCCTTATCACCCATGAAGTTCTATCTGCACTGTGGGATGGAAGCTGTCTCTGGAGTCCAGAGGCACCTGAGAAGAACGCATCCCCCAGGCCCTCTGCTCACTGGAGTTGCCGTGATTTAGTGTGTGTGAGCAGTAATAAGTGGAGCTGACCACTAATTTTCAATTAACTTTATTCCTTCAATTACACTGTGAAGAAAGGAGGACAGAGCAGGCTGGCAGAGGAATCAATTAGAGGAGGAGAGTTCTTTCTAGAGAATACAAGAATAATCTGTATTTTCTGATGGAGACTTTCAAAACTAGGTACTTCCTCATTAAACAATATTTTACAATATTCATGCTTCCACAGAGCATATCTATTTTCACAGAAATCATGACAAAAAGATCCTTTCCAGAATTTTTGAATCAGCTTTTTTCAGGACTTCTGAAATTTTAAAACGCAAGCTTGTTTCATTCTGATGTGCGAGCAAATATTGAGGCATTAACATGTCCATTAGTATAGAAACTATATTTTCTATATGGTTCTGGTTTTCTCTGCTCCATCTTCCTCTGATCTTGCAATTACAAATGGAAATGTGAACACAGGTATGGCCAGATTTTGGTTCTTGTCATTGCTTTCCAGGATAAAACCCAGCAGAAAAAAAAAAAAAAGAAATAAAAGAAAAAAATTTTCTCCGAAAAAAAAAGTTTACTTGTCATTTCCTCTTTACATACGTGTGTTAGAGCCTTTGCTTCCCTACCTGGAAATCATTCGTGGAGCACCTCGAAGGAAAGAGATTTTGATGTGAACATTATTAAATGTTTTTCCAAAGTCAAACTCTGTTTCTTTTTAATGGGGTACAAGACACACAAAACCCAGGACACTATGACTCCCCATGGTAAACCCCATGTGTAAATATTTCCACAAGGTAAAAATACATAATTAACATTATTATCTGTCCCTGAGAGAAATTTGGGTTTTAAGCTTAAGAAATCCCTGCCATAAAGGTAATCTCATGAAAGCACTCAATTTTGGCTGGTGCTGAGCTGTCAGTTTTGGCTGTCACTCTCAGCTGCCAAAGTACATAAGCATTTTCATTACTTCAATCATGCCAGTAATTACTTTCCCCAGCAGGTTGAAGTCATTCTGAGAGCAGCACCAAGTGCAAGACTTTGATTTGGTTTCATGTCTGGGGGGAAATCATTGTCCTCTACACAGGACATATCATGAAGTGGACACCAGAAGGTCTGATTTAGGTTTACAAAAGAATCCCAGTGTTACCTGAGCTAATAAATTTATTTACACACAGTGTCCGTGTGTAATCAGTAGAAAATCTTGGTGTCTGCACCTCATCCACCTCCCCATCAGCTTCCTTAGGTGGGGGACTCTTCCCCTACACAGGACTCCTGTGAGCTTCAAGCCTGTCCTTCCATCTATCTCCTCCATCCCGAGGCAGCTTCATGGATTTTAGAACCTCATCCATCAGGACTTAAAGCAGCCACCTGTGGGGAAAAAAATCCACCTCTATCCTGCCAGCTTCTGTGGCTTCCCTCTGGCACCCTGTCCCTGTGTTGGTGTCAGAGGCTGGATTCTGAAAAAGAAGGGTTTCAGGTCTGTTTTCAGGTGACAAGGTTCCTATTTTCCTTGAATGACGTGATTTTCCTTTTTTCCTTAGATCAGGGGGCTTTGGGACATAAAAATATCTTATGAGGTTTATAAAAAGCTGTGTAAACTTTGACTAGAAATTTGTCTCACTGAGAAACAATGATAAAGAACAGTGTGTGAAATCTAAGCATTTAGAGAGAAGGGGCTTTATTCAGAATCTATACTCTCCTTGCAAATCCAAAAGCTCATATAATGACATGAAATAGAAAATGTTTCTTGACAGTGAGCCAAAACTTTAAAAGTCCTTTCCCAGATAAAACTTTTACTTCCTACATTTGGGTGACCTTTGATTGGGATGGTTATAATTTTTAATTTTACAGAAGCAAAATTTGTGGTAAGCACTCTCAAAGGAGCAAAGGCAGGACAAATTTTTTAACTAGAAAGAACCTTTGATCTATGGATAGGAGTTAACGTCTACCTTTATATGATGGTGGATCATTTTTCAACCCATTTGTTGTTTGAAATAGGATTACTTGTGTTATGTTTGTGTGCAAGATTTCAGTTGTGGAGGAGCCATAAGAGTGGCTTTAGTTTTTATTTCTCATTATCCTACTCTCATTTGACTGGTAATAACTTGTGGGCTTCTTGGCCCACCTTCACCGTTCTGAGGGGAAATTCTCTCAGTGAGGCAACAGACTTCTAGATGCTTAAAAGTGCAGTTTATTTTATCTTCTACATGGAGCAAAAAGCATGAGATCTTTTACAGGTGTTGAAAGCGTGGCTGGAAGTTGAGGGGCTTACATTGCCTTTTAAAGATTCATTGGCCAATAAAGTACTGACAACTTGGATGTTTACAATATTAGACCAATACTAAGAAATTTTATCTAGCAATAGCATGACCGTTCTAGCCAATCTTGTTCAGACAAAAAATCTCTTCTACAGACTTCTTGTCACCTTTGTAACTACTACTATTCTCTCTATATCTTAAACTCTAAACTCTGAACTTTACTCTATCTAGCTTTACATGTCTCTATTTTGACTACAAGTCCACATTCTTGCTTCCAGCACCTAAGTCTGGAAGTTTCTCCCGGGGCCTTAGCTCAAACCCTGTGTTTAATTCCAAGCTTTGGCCCACAGACCCAGTGTTCTGAAAGCTCTCTGTATTTTGGATTCTAACAATAACTTAATAGCAATAACTTTTTACAAATAATTACCACCTTCTTCCCATCTCTGCCTTCTTCCTGAGCTCTACTTCACTCCCAGTTTTCTCTGCCTCCTTCCCACAGCAACACAGGGGGACAGAGAGGGGAGATGGTTCATCACATGCTGTCTCTTCTGCTCCTTCCTTCCTGTGGGCAAACTCTGACCTCTTCCCTGCTCCAGCATGGGATTCCTCCCATGGCAGATAGTCATCCCTTAACTTCTCCAGTGTGGGTCTTTTCCATGGGCTGCAGTTAGTTCTTCACTAACTGAGACAGCTGGCATTGGCTCTATCAGACACAGGGAGAGCTTCTGGCAGCTTCCCACAGAAACCGCCCCTGTAGTCCCCCTGCCGCCAAAACATTGTCATGTAAACTTATCACATTACTCAATCATAATTTCAATTCAGCATTCTTTTAATTACTATTTTTAGTTTCTGGTTCTTTAAAGTAAGAAAGATATTTTAGATGCTGTTCTTTCTTGCATGCTTGCTGCCCTATTTGACAGATCCAGGTGGAAGCAGAGACAGTACCCCCACAAGCCCTGAGTCTCTGTTCATCACCCCCTTAGGCCCATTTTGGTTTCAGTGTTGGCCCAGCCCCGCTGCTCTGAGCTCTGTGGCTCTGACCCTTCTTATTCCCCTCCTGCCAGACTGCTCCCAGGAGAGGCGGGGAGGAACAGTCCCTAGCACATGACAGCCTCACTGTACAAAAACCATTTGAATCTTGGGAAACCCATGTCAAGGACCATTATCAGTCAAATCCATTTTCAGCCATGGCATTACAGTTACTAATATTATTACCACGGGGGTACAGCTGCAGCCGGAACAAAGTGATGAAGGGCAGTGTACTGAGATATTCCATGAGCTGTGAAAGTTCTCCAGCATTTCTCACACAAGCCCTGCGGGAGTAGCAGCTCCCCACTGGGACTCCTAAATTTCCATTTCAGCTGCTGGACAATAGAGGATCATTATAAACTGGGCATTGGTGGGAATGCAGCTTCCCAGACATGGGAAAGTATGGGAGCTATGAACAAAGCTTGATGCTCCTACCCCTTGTGGCTACTGGGCTTCAGAAATCTTTTCCTTGGGTTTTATTCAGACAGTTTTACACTCTTTTATGGAGTTCCAACACTTTATTACAGAAATATTCCCAACAAAATCTGATTCCCTCCTCTCTGGTAGGATTTTTTTTTTTCACCAGGTTTATAGCTCTTTAAATAAGTGCTGCCTCATACTTTTCCATCCCCTGTATCTCTCTACTGTTAATTACACTGAACTTCTCTTGACCCCTTGTTCAGGCAGAGTGAAAATGAACAGGTTGCTTAACTAAGTATGACCTGCTTGTCGCAGCAGTGCTAACAGCTCTGCAGTCACAGCGCAACCCTTGCTGCCTTCCCATCCTTCAGGGCTACGTGGCACTTTTTTTTCAAGGGTACATGGTGCTAGAAACAAGGGGCAATGGCTGTAAACTGAAAGAGGCCAGGCTTAAATTAGGTATTAGAAGGAAATCCTTTCCTGTGAGGGTGGTGAGGCCCTGGCACAGGTTGCCCAGAGGAGCTGTGGATGCCCCATCCCTGGAAGTGTTCAAGGCCAGGTTGGATGGGGCTCTGAGCAGCCTGGGATAGTGGGAGGTTTTCCTGCCCATTGCAGGGGTTTGGAATGAGATGATCTTTCAGGTCCGTTCCAACCCAAACCATTCTAGGATTCTCTGGACTAAGAAGCGCCATATCACAGGTTTCATAGTAAATGCAGCTTCTGTGTCTTGCTCATTGCAGAGTAAAAGAACTAAAGCTGTTTCAGCTTCAAATCTCAGGTACAAATTAAAGCATGAGAAGAGCTTCTTGTGCACTTCAGCCAGTCCAAGCCCGGGTGCAAATGTGCACACCAGATGATATCATTGAGAGTCTTTAAGGAGCTTTGTATGAAGCATCACAGGGCAACACTGAGTTGAGAAGAGAGGTCTTTGTGTTAAGTGAGCTATCCCTCAGTTAAACATGGATTTAAGTCAGTTCTTAATATGCTAAATATTTTGTTTATCTTCTAGAAATCAGAATCTTCCTACTTAAGTCTACAGCAGAGATATTTTTCTTGTTTTTTCTTTAGCATAACAAACTTCATCTTTCATCTAAATCTATTCTTGGAAATGGCCAAACAAATCAGAACATTCCAGTCAAAACCCAGGAGGATAATTTGGGAATGTCTCTAATAACAAAATGTGATTTTAACAGCAAATAGTACTTGCAGAGGCTTAATTTTCCTGAGTGCAGTCTTCAGGAACATTTACAAAACACTCAGAGAAGCCGTCCACTGCCATCAGGTGGGACATTGGCTCAGAGCTGCACATTCCTCCAGAAGATGCTCCAGCACCTGCAGACAAATAAAGGTTATTTACCCTGTCTTACACTGGATCTCTGACTTCTCTTCCTTTAGGCAGCCCCGCTAAGAATGAACGTGGCAGTTTTTGCAGAAGTTGAGTAAAATACTGGCAATAAGGAGCACAGAAATCCCATTATCAGCCATGCTTTACCACAAGAAGAGTTAGAGCAAGAAACAAAATTAGTACAGCTGTGTTCTCTTTCCAGTTCTGTTTGTGATTCAGGGCATGAATTTTGTCCTGACACCCTCTTGCTCTTTGTTCCAGCTCGGATATGATAAACATTGTACTCAACAGAAAGGTCACAGAGCTCAGTCCTTTGGAATTAGCCAATCCCTCAGGGTTTGCCAGCTGGAAGATGTGGGAATTAGTACTGTAGCTTTTTCATGAGAATTCTCCAAATTTGTCCAGAGAAAAACAGGAAATTTCCTTGGATGTCCATCATTTCTCAGAAGTGAGGCCATTTGCATTTAGGTGTTTAAAGGCAAGAGTTAATAAGGCTTGTTCCAGCCAGCTGGCTTTGAACCCTTTAGCCAGCAGGAATTTAAAGGAAGTGCTGAGCACACCTACACAGCAGCAGTGTATTATTAGCCCAGCCCTTGCCTTTTCCAAGACTATTCTTCATGTATGACACAAAAGTCAGGTAAAAGCTATCTGCTCTGGCAGTTAGAGGTTGTACAGTACCAGGACACAGCCAAGCTGATGTGAATGAAAAGGCAAAGTCAAAAATGGAAAAAAACATTTAATGAAAACTAAATTTATGTGGTGGGATGCTTTTTCTGCCACTGGGCTCTTTGAATGATTGGGATCCAGTGGCAAAATCTCCTAAGTGTTTTGACACGTCATGTCCAGAGGCTTCTCTCCCTTTTGACTGCACACCCAAAGGCTGTTTGCCATTTCTATTACATAAAGCAATTCTTGCTGGCCACCACTGCCTCTTTTCCCTGAGCAAAATGCACTCAGGCTCCCTCCATACAGCTATGTAATGTGCAGCATCTGCTAATTTGAAGGGCACCCCTCCTTCTCCTCCCCTGATAATCCAGGAATACAGCAGTGAAGTGCCTTAATGGTAGCATCAAATAGCCTCATGCCATACATTTTTAATTTCTGAAATGGTCCTTGTTAGAGTTTCAGGGTTCAGAGAACTAGTGCGAAATGCTGCTAAAATGGATAAAAACATCTTACCTAAAAATAAATCATTGTCCAATTCCTGCTGCATCACTTCGGACAACTACTGACACATTCTCTGGTGACTGATATAGATTTATTACCATAATATCCAAAGACCTGATAATCGTTAAGGATTTTTTTGGCCTTTTATCACCCTAGAGATGTAGTAGTGAAAAATATTAGGACTTGAGTCAGTGATGGTTGAAGAAAAAGTGCATGGAGTGTGCAAGCTCTTAACAAAGGCTCTGAGATCATGTGCAGTATCAAGAGGATTGTGAACTGCCACCACACTAGAGGTCACCACTCAGCCCTCATTGTCGGAAATGTTTATCCAACTTCAATTTTCCAGTCTGAGGCCTGAGGAGTTTGGTTCAGTTGTCAGAGGATCAATCCCAAGAAGTCTTGCTGCACCTTCTACTGACAAACTTTGCTAGTTTGGCCTCCCAGACCCTGTATGCAGAGCAATTGGGCTTGATCTCACCTCAGCCAAATAGGAAATGTAATTAAAGGCTCCTTTTGAGTATCTACCACTCCAGAGAACCTCCTGAAGTGACTTAGAAAGACAAAACCCCCCTTCCCTCTTTCTTTTTCTGTTAATACATGTCTAGCCACTGTTTCCAATCTTCCCCTCCACTCAGAAGCAGAACAAAGTGTATTACTTTTCTGAGTAAAAATCCACTTTTGAAGTGAACAGTGCTTTATTTCCCAAAGGAAGAAATGAAACACACAATGCAGACTGTTCTAGGGCTGAATTTGACGCAGACGTTTTTAATAGGATAGGGATGGGATAAGGAGCAATGGATACATAACTTTGTATGACAGAGGGGAAATTGAAAAAGGGGGAATTTAGGCTGGATATTAGTAAAATTTTTTTTACTGTGAAGATGTTAAGACACCGGAGCAGACAGCCCAGGAAGGTGGTGGATGCCCCAAACCTGACAGTGATCAAAGCCAGGCTGGATGAGGTTCTGAGCAGCCTGGTCTAGTGGAAGGTGTCCATGCCCACAACAGGGGAGTTGGGACTAAATTATATTTAAGGTCCATTCCAACCCCTTAATATCTATGATTCTGTGATCATCATTAGCTGCTCCATAGCTGTTTCCACTACCCCATGGCCTGAGGATGTGGTGGTATCATGGTCCTTTATCTCTCCTTGCTGCAGAACACAATAAGCCCTGAGTGCCGACTCAGAAGAGAGACAGAGGTTTACACCTGCAGCTTTCAAAAACAAAAATTAGGATGCTACCTCAGGTCATGATAAGACTTTTATCTCTAGTAATGTCAAAATTATCAGGAGGAATTTTATTTCATATATTTTCAAAGCACCTATATAAGCTACATAAAGCTGAAGCTAATCTCATTTACTTAAAGTGTCCTCATTAGCAATGCAGGGACAGAACAGAGCTGTATCACAAAGTCTTGTGGTTCCATTAGGATTTCTGGTGATCAATAACTACCAAGCTCTTAGGACTGCCACATGGAGAGAAAAAAAATATAGATAATCCTTTAAAGATCTTAATTATGCAAAAGCAAAATCATTCTCTTAATAAGCCAAAAGTATTTAATATTAATCTAGCTGCAACAACTTCTGCCTGAGGATTGGGGATGGCCTACATTAGTCACTGAGTGTATAACAGCAGGTGAGGGCTGATGAAAGAAGCAAAATAGGCAGCATCAGGCAATGGGATCTGCTTGCAACTTTGCTCATCGGCACTGAGCTGTGGGATGTTTTGTCTTCATTTCCACTGAGCTCAGTGCTCAGAAACTGTTGGAGCTCAGAAACCCTAAATGGGGCAATATTTTCAAAAGACGTCTATCACAAGCAGCCAAGGAAATGTTTCTGGGTGTCTGGAGCCTTTGAGCAAGTCAGAGGGGCTCAACCCCTTCCATGCTCTGAATTCATATCTCCAAGGGGAAAAGTTTTAACACATTCTTAGTCTCATCCCATTTCAACATACCTGCCTTGCATTTTCCTTTTTCCTTTTGCAATATAACTAAGAGAGAAAGAGAGAAGAGGTGGATTATCCATGTGATCTTTGGATCAAGACTTTGTGATCCAAGTCCTGAACAACATTTGTTGCTATTTAATTGGAAATAATTTCTTCCTAATATTTAACCTAAATTTCCCCTCTTCTAATTTGTATCCACTACTCCTTGTCCTATCTCTGTCCTATCAAAACAGAACAGATAATGTAAACATTTCAGCTTCACGGTACTGAGAAAAAAAGCAACACAGAATAGCACTGGCAGAGCAGTCATATCTAGCATCCAGCTTGTGACTTTTTAGTACTTAGAAGTTTTCACATTTAAGCCTTCTATTATGCTGGGAAGTAAATGAAAGAGCTATCAGGCTGGGCATGGTGAAAGGCAGCAAAAGGCCCAGTGGTAGAAAAGGAGTCTTGAGGAAACAGAGTGCAGATGTAACATGGAGGGAAGAGGAACAAGCTTCTCCAATTGGTGCCTCCCTTAACCTGAGGCAGAAACGAGCACTTTGCACAGAGTGGTACTAAAAGCCTTCTCTTCTCTATTGGAAATCCCAGTGAACACATTTAGTAAGCAGAGACCTGACTAACTGCCTGCCATTCCCAGAACAAACCCGATTTACTGCAACTATTTCCCCTGAGACACCTCCTTCCAGCAGGTTTGGACAGCAGGAGCTATCTCAATAGTGCTGACTTCTCCTTTCCCCAGCCAATGGTCAATTCCCCAGCCAGGGAGGACTGACCTGATGTGGATGCACACCACAGTTCCACTCTGGGTGTAAAACATCTGTTCTGACATCTCCTGATGCTGGCAAGAAATTGGGATCTAAACACCTGGCAGCTCAGTGTCTAATTTAGTCGCTATCTCCCCTGACATTTCCATTCTTGTATTATCAACTTCATGAAATTATGCCCAATACAGACAGACACTGCCATTTTCTGACAGCTTTGGCAAACTGCCCCAAATTATTCAATGGCCTGGTTTTCAAGAAACTATGCAGATGAGGAGCCTGTGAAGCTTTTACAGCTGGGCATCAAAATAGCAATCACCAAATACTTCTGACATGGCAGCCATAAAACCAGCCACAAAACAGGCACAAAAACACTTTGAGGCAAAGAGTAACAATTCTCTATCTGAAAGTTCAGGAGGGACAAAATTATACATATTTTGGTCATTAAGGAAAAAATCTATTTCATAAAATCGAGATGTGCCTTACTATGTACTGCAGAACACTGTTGCTCTTAGAGGAGACCTTGATTTTTAGAAAATAGTTTTACAAACACCAATATAGAAATATGAATCATTTCCTTAGTTTAACAAATCAACACTTTACTGTTACTTTACAGCAACTGACCTATGTTTATGCTTTTAGGCCTCAATGAACAGAAGTTTAAAAGCGTGTTAGCTCCAGGTCCCTCACATTTACTCTCAGATCTCCTTAGAGGAGTGCTTGTGCCTGGGAAATGATCATAAAGCCGCAGAGTGATTCAGTGCTCTCCAGTAATGCATTCACATGTCCAAACCTTTCCACAGCTAAGCATTTGGAAGGACAGGCACATCAGAGCTATCACATTGTAAATGATGCACCTGGGCCAGACTAAACTATTTTTCCCTGCAATAACTTAATGCACTTTTCCAATGTGGTGTTCTAAGCACACAGTGTCATCATCAAGCTTTTCACAAAGACTAAATTTCTGCTGGGAGGTGTTTTTTAACTCCTGTTTGATACTAGGACTGAAAAGACTGCAAGAGTAGAGAATACCGTTTGATTGACCAACTGATCTCAGGTTTCCAGATTTACACAGTAACAACTGAAAAAAGAAGTTAAGGCATTAAACTTCTATTTATTACAATGGATACTGAGACAATATTTTTTCATTAAAATGTTAACCTGATTCAGTTTCCACACTTCCCTGCTAAGAGAGGGTTTATTTAGATAGACCTGTCAGTTAAAGGAATATATATTCTGCAATATATAGATCTGCAACTTTAGTTTGTACTGCCAGCCACCATAATTGTTCACAGAGCAGCACTGTCAGAGATCTGCCTCGGTGCATACAATGCACAGATTAGCCACCTGTGCATACAACGATGCAAGAAACTACACACTTCTGATTTGCCTTCCATCCCTTCCTGTTTGGCCTTCCCAAGTGAAGACACAAAAAATAATAACTCAGCTCTTTTCAGCTCAAAGTTAATGCATTTTCTTTGATGGCTACAGGGTGTAAGTAAGCCATATAAGAAGCATAATCTACGTAAGAGGTGTAGACATGAGAAGTGTATCTGATTAGGAGTTGCGCATTTTCTTAGAATTTACAGTACTGCTTGTTCAGAGACATTACTGTGAACAGTAAGTAACATTTCCATTTTTATAACTCTCATAAACCAATAGGCCTAAGCCTTGATCAGCACACAGACACCTACTTTTTCATTGCACACTTTCTAAATAATCTCTCAGCTTTTCTATCAATCCATAATGAGGGGCTTTTCCATCACTCAGAGAAGAGGTAAAGTCTACTGCATCCATACCTGACACCTTCTTCATCTGGCTAATGCTTCAATTTACATCTCCTCTCTTTCACTTTAAAGCCACTTCCCTTTGTCTCATCACTGCATGCATTTGTCAGAAGTCCCTCTCCAGATCTTTTGTAGCCCCTTTAGGTACTACAAGGGGCTATAAGGTCTCCCCAGAGCCTTCTCTTCTCCAAGATGAACAAACCCAGCTCTCTTATCCTGCCATAGCAGAGGTGCTCCAGGCCTCTGAGCATCTCCATGGCATGCTCTAGGCTCACTCCAACAGCTCCACACCCACCTAATGTATGTTGCTAGCATGTTTCTCATGAGAGCCAGTAATCTACTGGTTTGTTTTGGCTCAAAGAAGGAGATGCCAGAGAAAGACATTTTCTGCAAAGGTGCAGGTAAAGATCTTCTGCAGGATGGCATGAAGAGAATCCTCTATATGCAGTAGCTGGGAAATATAAGTGAAGTGTCAAAGTTATATACTGGCGAGTCACCTGCAGCTGATAAGTTACAAGCAGGTAAATAGTGAAATCATTCAAATTTTTTTGTGTCCGTGTAAAATTGTGTCTGACTTCAGGACTTCTCAGGGACCAGCCAGAATTGCTTACACAGAGCATTTTAAAAAATTATGATCAACCTGAATTCATTTTGTGAGCCTCTGTGGCTGGAAATGCTGATGAAAAACAGGAGAACAAAACCAAAACTCTTAAGGAGAGTCTGAAGTATTGAAATGTTTAAGCCCCCTAGAAACATAAATGAAATGTGATTTATTGTATTCTGAAGGCTGTGCATAGCAGCAAAAGAAATGAAAGTGCAGTGAAGGACAGAAGAACTCAAAGGAATAGAAAATACAGGTGAAAGATCCCAACTGCCCCACACTTCCTACCCTACAGAAGCTCTCTTAGCCCTGAGGTGACAAGTAAAAGAGCTAGGAAGGCTTATTGCACTTGGAGAGTGAGCTGTTGACTACTTCTCACAGAATGACAAATAGGCCACAAGAATAAGCAGCCTGCCAAACACCTTACCACACTTCAATTTTGTAACTCATTCCTGTGATATATCATACAAGTCAGGAGAAAAAATGGATTAAAAAACAAATTAGTCATAAGCCTGTATCAATGGGTGGCAGGTCTATTGGCAGCTATTAAACACAAAGGTTAAAATATGTTTAAGATTTACAAGATTAAATCATTTGTGATTCCAGAGCCTCTTGTTTTTTTCTAAAATTTGGACAGGTAAGACTTCAGTTTGCTCCCAGGTGATGGCATTTCCAAGAGTCACAGCTCACAGCATCTTCTTGGTGTTGGATTGTGGTCCATCTGTTCCCATTCCTTCAGACCTTCCTTCTGTCTTTGATGCCCTTGATCAAGGGATCTTTGGTTTTTTAAATCTGACATTTTTGGTTCCCACTGGATCTGAAGAGAGTTGCTCCCTCCTCATTTTCTGATTGCTCTTGGAGCTGCATGAAGGGTGTCCACCTGTTCAGGGATGCTTTTAAAGAAGCAGGTTGTAAGTCCAGTTTTGCTTCTCTGGCCACTTCATTCCTAATTTGCTGTTTTTATTTTTGGCCCACCCCATTTCAGATCACATTGACTGGATCCCAAATGTTATACATTAAAACAAGGGGGATATGCAGTTCCTGTGCAGTCTCTTGCAGTCTCTTCCCCTTGTGCCTGCAGTCTCTTCCCCTGCCCCAGTGCTGCCTCCACACAGACACAGTTCTGAGACTTTCAGTTCATAAAACTCTTTTTAGCTTTTGACCCCAATTTTCAGGGAAAATAACAAGACACTGGAAAACATAGAAAGCATCACAGAAGATAACTGGAACTCTGCAGGTGAGGAAAACATTTAATTTTAAACTTGAGGCACAAGTTGCGCAGTGCTTTGCTTTTGCTGTAGCCAACCTGTTGCCTTCACTGCTGAGATCTCCAATGTAAAATGTAATGCTTCACTTTGAACTTCTCCAGCATAATAAAGAATTAAATCAAGGCTCTGACTCACATTTCACATTCCATTTAAGGGTGGCTGATATTTAGGCTCTCTGCCTCTCCCCTCACAGAGATATCCAAACTGAGCTTAGAGCTACCCCTGAACTGCCACAATCACAGCCCCCAGATTAATGTAAATCACCATCAGATATTTTGCCCTGGACTTCAGCAGTTCTGACTTAAGTTCCTGCTAGGCTGAAAGCACGGTTATGTAGTTTGATATCCCTCTGGAAAGTGCTGGGTCCATCCCTCCCGCTGCCTGGACTATGCAATCCATGGGAGGCACACTGTGAGGAGCCTCATTGATGTGGCTGCATCGAGGTCCTCTGCTCTCCTTTTGGGGTATGGTAGGCAGCTGGGCAGAAGGCAGTGCAGGTTTAGGCTGTCTTAAAGCAACAGTTAAACTACAGCCTTTATCTGATAGTTATACAGGCCAGCACCAAGGCATCACTTTTGCCTGAAGAGGCTGTTTCCCTGGAGTGTGTATTTTAGACAAGCTCCAGCACTGGAGTGTCTGGGGCTTGTGCTTGTAGTTGTCAAAAACCCAAAGAGGCAGTTATTTTTGTGTGATTTGCTTTTTGTTATTGTCTGCAAGGAAACAATAATCCTCCAGATGAGAATCCAAACCAAATTGCTCCAAAAATCCTATAGAGGCTTAATTCTGCTCAGCTTCAAAAGCTCAATTAAAAAAAAATAATAAAAAAAGAAAAAAGAAAAAAATATCACTGTTGCCAGCAAAACAAACACCACATATTAAGCCTTTTCATGACCATGTTTAATGTTTTACTGGCTGTGAAATCACATTTCCAAAATGAACTGTCTCAATACACTTCTGAAATATCCTGGTAGAGCTCAGTGTCCATTTGAAAAAAGTAATTCTGTCCCAGCCACAGGCAGCAGACAGAAGTCCGCTGCCTGAGGACAGCACAAGACACACAGCTCCATTCAGCTTGATTCAGATAGCTCCCCATCCTCCTGTTCACAGCAATCCAGCTTCTAAAGACAGGCTTTGGGATTTTTGGTGGCTGCACATTTATTTTCATGCTCCCTAACATGCATGCAAAATCTTCAGTAATAACGTTGATAATAACCACAAGGACTAATATTATATTATGTACTTCTTTCATCAGGAAACAGTACACTTGCCAAAAGAAAGGGAAGCATTAATATTTCTGTTTGTTCTTGGGTACTTTTCCATGGACATCATATAGGCCATATTTAGCTTGTTCCCTTGGCTCCCTGTACCATTTCTTGATTCAAAATTCACCCAAAGTGCAGTACTGGACGGCTTTTCCACCAATGTCAATTTTTCAAGGCAAGTGTGTATGGACCAGATGTGTTTGAAACATTCATTAAGTTCTTCATGCTTTAGAAGGATCTTTCAATAGTTACAACCAGTGGCTGTCTATAAAAAATGTATATAAAACTGGTATTTTGCCTTTCACGTGTCTGCAGTGGATCAAGGAGGAGACACACAAAAGTAATTTTATGGTTCCTATTAGACATTAAACATGATAGTCTGGAGAATACATTTACAGCAATGTTGCTCTGCATGAGGTGCTGTGGAGACAAGCAGTTAATCAGAGTCCTTGGTGCAAGGAGCTCACATCTTACATGAAAACTCAAGATCAATATTTTTCTCCTGCATTGTTTCCCCTTTTCCTGAATCACACAAGTAATTTCTTCCTGTAATTGCACAAATCTAAAAGGACTATTTATCCAATTTCTTTCTACGCTGAAGATGCTCTTTTGGGGAAATCGGATCTGTTGAATCTATTGAAATTAATGCCTTATTTCTGCATAAATAGCACAATAAAGAAAGATTTAAGAAATCTTACAGTAGTGTTTATAAAATAAAAAGAAAGAAGCATGAGAACTGGATCAACACTACTCTCACAAGTATTTACTACAAAAATTTGAAACAACTATTCTCACAGTTCAGATGACTCAAGTTACAGAACTTTCTTCCAGATTTTTTCTCTGTGACTATTTAAGGAGTGCAGCAGGTTCAGGGAACCCAACAGCAGCCCAAGTAAAATCACATTTGAATCCCTATTTTCTGCATCAAAAAAAAACAGGGGCAGAGCCCCCAGCTTTGTTTTTCTCAGAAAAAAGAAAAAGAAAAAAGAAAATCCCAGGTCTTTGTATGACAGCTAGGGGACAGATGTTGTTGCTGAGGCCCCAGATTGCAGTAAAACAACAGCATGATGCCAGATGCAGGTGTTGGCCTCCACCATGGGCACATCTGTTAAACCCTGGCCCCTAAACCAGAAGAGCCCCCGTTGCAATGTGTTGTCACAGGACTTAGAGCTGCGCCTTGCAGTTGTGACAAGCAGTCATCTCATCAAGTCTACAAAGTGACTTTCAAAATAGGAGATTGAAACATTTTACTAAAAGGCAACAAAGTGTAAACTAGGAAAAAAAGTTTTCTAGATGCTTTATAAGCAAGAGAATGGGATGTCTGGAGAGTGTATGAATGTTCAGCATTGGACATCTACAAGAGCAAGTTTGACAAGAATAAAACCAATAAAGGTGGTCCTGCCTTGGGCAGTGAATGTACTGGCTGGCCTTTGGAGGTCTTTTCCAATACCATGATGCTATGAATTTGAGAAATCAAATTACTTCTCTCAGTGATTCATTCTGGGATTTTAGGACAGACCTTACCACTCAAGTTCCTTGCAGAAAATTGTAACTCATCTGTCTTCCTTTCACTCTGTGGACACAGTAAAACTGCAGCCCACAATTCACACCATGCAAGTAAAAACTGCTGAGAAACCTTAGCACCACCCTAATGCCATTCTAATAACAATTCAACTCCTCTTTTTCTCCTCAGTAATAGCACATTTTGTAACTATGCCACAACTATTCTATCTATTAGGAGAGAAGGAGGATTTCAGCCGCAAGAAACATTTGGTTGTAAGGTTACTGAAAAAATAATCAGAGCCAAGAAGCTCCTACAGGGGAGTGACAGATATCTGCTTCTCACCACATGGTCCTTCCGACACCCTTTCCTCTGGTCTTGGCAAATGCAATTTTGCCCAGTCATAATCCCCACAAGATCTTGACAATATGTTTTTGCCACCTTTTGTTTTTCTCTTTACTCTGTGTATATTTCAATCACTTTTCTCCCTATCAGACAGAAACCTCCTCACAGTCTTTCTTATATTTTTCAGTGTCTATTCTCTGCTTGCCTGCCCACTGCCTACTTTTCAGCAGAGCAATGTCATTTCTCCCCCCACAGCTGGCTCAATATCCTCCACTGCCCACACAGAACTCTTGTCTGTATTTCCAGGCAAGGGCCTTCACCCCATTCTAAAGGCAGAAGCCAGAAGCTGCTGAGAGCCTCTCTCCATCTCCACCTGCAAACAAAGATAACTTTTCTTCCAGAAGCTGCAGGGAACAGGAAGGCGTTTGGATGCTCTGAACTTCTGAGACATTTCTCAAGTAGGAATGCTTGAACATGGCTCAGGTGATGAAAGAGGCAGCACAAACCCAACCTGTGCAGCATCTTCTCAGCATTGTGACTTCCATTAAGGCAGTGATGATCAAAATAACCTTTTAAATATAAACCCAGAAGTGCTTGAATCAGAGTGCCTTGAAATAGAAAGTGCCACTTCAAATAAAGGAGTGAATCAGAAACCTCAGCAGATGTAGTACAACTATCACGAACACTACAACAATTTATAGAGAACAATCAATTAGTGGATGTGGGTTGAAAAGACATGAATCTTTTGGAAAAGAGTTGACTTTCTTTAGCATTTACTCAAAGAAGGTTAGTGAGCCACAATAGAGAATTGAATTCTGCTTTCTTTAAAGCAGCCAATCCATTACAATTCTCAGGACTGCAAGAGAATCAGATTTAGCTAACGCATCCATTTTGGGATGCAACAAAACAGGGGTGACTGGAAAGGACCAGAACCAGTGCACTTTTACTGCTCTAACTCCTTCTGATGAGCTAATCCAGCAGGAGACAATTTCCATGTTCCTGGACAAGGAAGTAGTGAGCCAAGTTCATCCAATTCCTTGCTCCCACCAACCTTCCCCAGCTACTGTTTTAGCTTGTGACTAAGTCACCAGATTAATTTTAGTTTTTTGGACACTTCTGAAAAGTTACAGCTTTTGCAACACATGTAAAACATACCACGTCTGGAAGACACAGGTCTCCAGCTCTTTCCAAAAGCATGACGCTGCTGCCTTAAGCAAGGTTTGCTGGAGGAAGTTTAGGGAGAGTGGCAGTGCTGGGAACTCTTTGTCCCTCTGTGCTCCCCTGCTATTAACACTGGTTTTTTTAACATGTCACTCCCACGAAGAACCACAAACAATCTGCAATTAAAAACTGACAAGCCACTTGCAATTTAAAAAAAATCCAACACAAAACATTAAACCATTTAATCCCAAAACAAATCTTAATATTTATTTTTAGTTCAATTTCCAAAGTGATTTTGTATGTTATTTTTATCCCAGCTGTCTAATTTTGTTTATCATTTTATTGATTGGGCAGTATTTAATGGAAGGTGCTTGTGGACTGTGGGTTTCTCTTACATCTTTGTCATTGGTTCATCTTTCACTAAAAAGTTTAGAGCATTCTCCTCATCTTTTAATCCCAGAAAGCCATAAAAAAGCTGCATATTAACCACTTCTCTTCCTCCACAAGGAAAACAAATATCTCTCTGATGTAGATAAACCATTTATGATAAATTTTTTATCAGTGTAAAATAAGGGAAAAGTGCATTTCTCTATATAGACAGGAGTAACTCTATATTTTGTTTAAGTAGTTACAAACTGAGGCTCAGGAATTGATTTTCTGTTAAGTTCACATTTGAATTCACTTTGACTGGACCTTCACCCAACACTACATATATTAATTTTCCATATGTTTATAGTCATCCATTCTACAAAATCCAAGTTGCCCTTAAAGAAAGATTGATATATCCAAAATGCAGAAAGGTGACTCTTTTTCTCAAAGGAAAGGATCTTTCACCAGGAGCAGTGCATTGTAAATTCCTTCTACATGTTATTTTAGGTATTAACCTGGCATTAACCTGTGCCACTGAGTGGATCATGGCAGACTTTTATTTTCAGCTACAGATGAAAGGTAAAGGATGAGAACTTTCTTAAGCTTCCAGGAGACTGCTTGTTCCAAATGAGCAAAACAAATGATTGTTTGTTTTTAAAAAGGGGGGGAAAAAATTAAAATATACAGAGTTATGGAGTGAAGATGAAATTACTCATTGTGTCACATAATTAATGAGCTTGAAGTCTTGTCAAGAATAAAGCAGGAAAAATTTATTCTCAGAATAGTAAACTAAGGCCATGATTCTTATTTCACATATGTGGCCACCTATCATCAGGCAAAGTGGGGAAAAGAACCCAGCTTTTACACATTTGGCCAGTGGATGATACAAGCTTCAGTGTGAGGTGGGTTTAGTTCTAGCTGAAACAAAACAATGGGTCTAGAAAACACTTAAGGCTATGGCCTTTGAACACAAGTTCAGTAGAAATCTCATAGAGAATAAGTAAAAATTAATTAACTTATGCTTTATTGGAGAAACTCACCATTTAATTTAATCTACAGTGCTATAATTACCAGTCTCTGCTCTGGAGAGGATCAGTGGAGGAGCTGACAGGCTCGTACGAGACATTTTCCATTTATTTAACCATTGCTGTCTGAGCAAGTTGCAATCTGTCTGTAATGGCCTTCCCTGGCTCACAGCATTCCTGTACAACAAGGAAATGCTCCTGCCTCTGTTTCCCAGCTGAGACCTGAGGATTGAGGTCTAGTCCATTGATGGTCCACTGCAGGGTTGAGTGTTACCTGCCTGTCTGCAGGGGTAGAGCTCAGAGCATTACCAGCTAGAACAGTAATTCAAGAAGAAAGACTAAATCTGTTCTCTGTGATGGTGTGGAGGCTCTTCTCTGTACAACACCGTGAGAGGGAAGCCCTGGGCCCAAATCCGTGCTCCCAGGGTTCCCAACCCCAAAGACAGGGATTCCAAGCAGTCCTATGACACAGGTGTCCCACTGGCTTGGTCAGGACAGGTCAGAAGAGAGTTCTTTTTTTCCTGCTGAATTCCCACATCACTAAGAAATGTGCATCATTAATTACCACAGTGGCTGTGCATAAATTAGTAGTCTTCCCCAAATTCTGGCTTTCCTTAGCCTCTATTTGCCTGATTTTGTAATGCTACTGATGTTTCAAAGAGTGTTCACAGGGTTAGCATAAACATACATTCCTATCTTCATGCCACTTATGACTTATGCAGCCTCAACAGTCCATTGTTCTTATCCAGTCTGGCTCCAGCCATCTACTGTACCACAGACCAGAGAATTCCAGACAATGCCTTCAGCATGCACAACCCAACATTTAGCTGGGAGTTTTCTTTCAGAAAGCCATCACATTAACACTTCCCCTTTTTTGTGCCTCTCCTGGGAAGGAGCTGCATTTGAAGCCTAAGAAAAACAGACTCTGCTCTGGGCAGACTATTAGGTTCACAAGGTATTTCTCCTGTGTGGGAGATGTGGCAGTACATGGTTATAAAGGCAGCATTTCAGCTCATTTACCAGCTTGAAAATGCGATGTTCATCTTACCACTCTGCAGAGGAAAACAATATGATTAGCTTGTTAAAAAAAAGGGAACAGCAAAAATGAAAAATATGAAGAAAGCCTTTTGAAAAAATACTTCTAATATGACTCAGAATGCAAACACTGGGATGCTCAGTCATCTTGTTCTTTCCTGTTTAAAATATCATCTCTCTTTACCTGTGCTGTCTGTCTCTAGCTAAAAATACATGCAGTCCTTCTTAAAATCATGGTGTGTGAGCTACAAAACCAAGTACTTAAAAGCAGGTCTGCACATTTTGTCCACTTCATCCTGTCCCTTCATGCATCACTGTAAATTGATTCAGAAGACCAACTCAGAGATGTAGGACCCTAAGAACCATTTCAAATGGTGACAGCTGAGAACAGAGAGAGAAAACAGAGACTGAGTTGCCTGAGGGCTTTTCGGTGTTGTTTGCTTTTTATCTTTGGAATATGGACAGTGGAAAACATATCCCCAGATTCCTTCCTCTCTATTTACAACAAACAGACTCAGCTATTTCTTCCTTTCTCTCCACCCCCATATTCCCTCCAGAGGCTGATTCCAGGGAGGGCCAATCACGATTTGCCTTGCACACAGCAAAACAAGTGCTCTGATTGTTAGCCCGATTTCAGAAAAGCTAGTCAAGGATGGGAGATTTAATCTTTAATTGCATGAAGTGTATTTATAATTAAAAGCAGCGCAGCTGAAGTGCTGATTCCAGAGTATTACCATATTGTGTTCAAAAAGGGCCAGAAGTAGAAGGCACATCCAGACAAACCAAGGCAATATCTAGGAACCACAGAGGATGTTAGAGGACATTTCTGGAAGAAATATGTGGATTTAGCAGCATAAATCCTATTGCAACTGAGGTACATGTTCCTAAACCTCTTAAGTCAGCATGTAAATCTCCTATTTATATCCTCATGGTCAAAGTCAAGTTTGTTTTCTGTGCCTTTTTAAATCTTTTTGCTCAGAGCAGCACCACAAATAAATATTTAGTGTGCCAGTACATTGCTAAATTATTCATGCTTAAAATTCATAAATGGGAAAGACAATCTTCCTGGCTTTACACGCTCTCTTGGAGAAATGCGTTATTCATTGGTGATTTTAATTTCATATGCATCTTATGTGTCAGTCAGTGCAAAGCAGAGTTGGAACATAGGGGGAAAACCGACAAAACATTTTAGAGGTATTTAATTTCACCCAATTTCTTTTCATTAATCACAAAAAAAAAAAAAGTAAAAAGAAAAAGGTGTCCATTAGAGATACATAAAAATATTTTGAATGGATTTAATGCTCACAAAAATGAGATCCTGACTGAACTGGCCCAAAGCAGCACCATTTAATTCGCTATGGTGACCTGTAAGAGCCCTGTGGAAGGTGCACACCTAGGCAGGATGCTGTCCACCCGCTGAATTGTGCCTGTGTGTCACATAAGGTGGGAGTCGGGGAAATGAGAAACCAAGGGACAGCCACTTGTGAGGGATGGTCAATGAAATGCAATGTGAGATACAGTGACCTGTGCAGGGTGGGCTCCAGAGGCCTGACGGAAGCTGCAGTCTGTGTGCCATGGGAATTAAACAGGATCAATGAGCATGAAAGTGACGGTGCACCCTGTGCCAGAAGGGCACTGTGATATTATCTCGAAATGATTCTGCTACCAATTAAGTTCTGTTTGCAGGTAAAGAGTTCTTGTTCATCCACATTTAGCAAATGACTCCTGTAACCCAACCTGAACAATAAAATAAATTTGGACCATCATCTCAGAACCATCAACAAAACATCCGATCTGTCAATGCTGTCAACGGGATGAGAACTCAGCAGTCAAGCTGAGTTATTTCTGGTGAAAGAAATAACTTTTTATATAAATAACTATTCATACTAAAAGGAAGAAGAAGAAAAGGGACAAGGCCAGTATGGATTAAGTGGGGATTAAAGTTCTAGATAAAATATGAAATAAGGGTTACATTTCTTCTTTTAAGAAGAAGAAAGGGGCAGGATTGCTTGTAAAGCCCGGGCAATCAGAGCAATGGAGCACAGGTAGAAGATTAATGGCACATCCCAGGTAAAAGCCAAGGATCTCAGTATATCCAGGGTACTGTAAAATCCCTCACCCAAAATGCTGGGGAAAAATCCTAGCACATAGAATCCAACCCTGACAGCAGAACTATAAAAAGCTTTCTGGATTGGGAATAGCACCACGAGAAAAATAGCACGGCTGGAGGGAAGAGGGAATTCAGCATGAAAATAATCACTGTGAGCCAGGGACTTTTCAGATGTGATATTTCCAGTAATGGGACAGCACAGCAGGTATTCTCCCACAGGAATAAACAAATCTCTGTCTTTAATACTTCACTACATAACTTCAGACCATTGCACTGTAGAACAAGAAAGATTATTTGAAAGAGGTGCTTAAGACTTGCTGTGCAATTCGATGAGACAATAAGTCTGATCTCCTCTCACTCTAAAGTCACTTATGTTTAACTTGTTTGATTTAAAAAATGAAAGGGAGATGATCATTCTGTAAAATGTGAGATGATGGACTGGGTATTAACCCTAGAGGGAGGACTATTAAAAGAAATGCTGGAACAAGGACTTAGCTGTCAGTAAATTTGGGCTGAGAATCATATGGCAGTTTCTGTTAGAAGAGGGAAGATTTTGAATGCCTTACTGAAATGGAAGAAAGGCAATCTAGATGATCTCAAAATAGAGTTTGTCAGGTTATGAACAGGATTTACAATTTTCATGGAGGTGAAAGGTGTCTGGACTTGAGGACCCAGAACCAACCAAATTTTTTTTGTAACTAGTTGTTCCAGTGCTTAGTCTGGAAATGAAACACACAGTGGCACTGTTTTTGTGTGAATTGGGAAGTTTCTAGAAATCCTTTTTGTCATCCTTGGTAAATAACACTCCATACCTACCAGACAGGAGCATGAGCTTCAAGGGCATCATCCTCAACAGTCCCTAAATTGCTTCCCACCAAGTGGCCTCTCAAGCCCTGAGCTTGACTAAGGTAGCACCAGAAATAAGAAATGGTGCAGGTCTCTTACAATCTGAGTTAATAAATCCTGCGGGAATGCAAGCTAGGTCAGCTGGACCTCAGCCTGAGCAGCTTTACTGCTGCCAGACCACAGCTAGCATCTCCCCACAGTGCTGCCCTGTGCTGTGTGGTGACAGCACAGGTCACTGCTGGCCCTTGTCTTCAATCCTACCCCACAGTTTAACATGCCAAATTTGAGGATATTGAGGCACAAAATCAGCAGTGAAATCACTCTTCCAGTTTTGAAAACGTTCCTGGAATGAAGCATCTGTGTTTCAGACTGCAAAATCTTGAACCATGACTGTCGTTTAATGTTTGCTTGTATTCAGCTTGTTCAGCTCATGTCCATGTAGCCCAGCTCTAGAGGTCCCCCAGTTATATGGATTAGTGTCCCACAGGTGCTGGACACAGCTGGTCACCACATCCCTGCTGCCTCTACAAACCTTTCACCAGGGGCTTGAATGAGTGAGGTACAACTCGGGCTGAGACCTTCCTGTAGCCCAGAAAGTTTGGAAACTCTTCTCCAAAGTCTGTCCAATAAATAAGAAAATACCTATTTTGAGATGCTGGTGGATTTACTTCAGATTAATCTTACAATACTAGTTTCAGAAATAAGCCTCTTGTTCCCGGGATCAGGACCCAGAAACTGTGATGACAGTTAGAGACAGAGTTTTTTACCCATATCTCTAACAGCTGAATCTGTGGTCCCATTTCTGTCTTTGCCCTTCACATGATCATTTCAGTAGTGACTTAAAAAACATTCACTGCTAATGTAAAATAAGTTGCATAAAGAGATCCCAACTAGAGTGCAAGACCTCTAAAAACTTCTAACACTGACAGAGGGCTTTAAAAGATCTTGTCACTGAAAACTATAACCTTTGAGAGATGGGAGGCAAGGTTATTTCACCAGGAAGGTAATTGCTGCCACAGATGTTGCCCTGGGACACTCCAGGTAGTTTCTTTACAGTATTATCCACCTTTCCCAAGTTTTTAGAAAATGTATGAAATTTAAGATTAAGGAGGGTGAACTGGGCAGAGCTTTGATGAAGATGCAGAAATCTCATAGAAAGAGAGGTTCATTTTATCTGATGGTTAGAAATATCTCTTTTAGCCAGCAGTCAATGCTTTTCCTATCTGCTTTTCATAATGGATTAATGTTTTAAATGCAGAAGTCAGGCAGCAAAGGAGATATGTAAAACAAAATGAGGTTAATAAATTGTAACCTTAAGTTTTACCCACAAATCAAGAATTAGTCAGACTACCATGTCAGATGGAAGAAGCAGAAAAAATAGTTTTAGTACTTATGTCCTTTGATTGAAAGTCTGTATTAGTAATAGTAAAAAATAGAGTGGAAACAACAGCCTTGTATAAAGTTTATGATACTTCATATCCTAAACCAAGGATTGGTACACAAAGGTACTGAAGGAAAACTAGCTTGTATTCTTTCTCTGGTAGAAGGAAACAATGGCCATTGGGGTATGATAAGTGATGGCTTAGGAAATTAAAATAACATCAAACTTCAAAAATTAAAACCCTAAAAGTTCAAGCTCTTACCATGCAGGGACTGACAGAGACAGACCTGAATGCTCCCAAGGAGAAAATATGTAACCACTCACAAACAGTGCTGAAAAGTGTTGTCCAACCTCCAAACTCTACCTGCTTTTTACCATCCCTCCTCCTTTCCACACCCCCTTCCTTGGGGAATTTAAAAGAGCTCTCTCTATTAAGCCAGTGGAGCCAACACAAAAGCAGACTGGTAGGTCTGCATTTGAAAGCTTTCAAAGCATTTGCAGCTTTCAAAGAGAACAAAAAAAAGTTCTACCTGACTCCAGAAGCACAAAACAGAGCAGATAAAAATAATGGTGAAGCTAAATATGGAAATAGCAGGAGATTCTGCTGACTTAAAAGGGAATATTTTCAAACATTTTTGGCACAGTAGAAGGGTGCTGAGTTTTAGAAAAATGACTTGAGGGAAATCGAGAAGAATGCGATAGTTAACCCACTTTCTAAAGCCTGCAATCCAACTTCCAGCACTCAGCAAAGCCCTTTAAAAATGGCTTGACCTGTGCACCGTCATGACTCCAGCAGAACTACCTGCCCTATGCCCGTCTGTGTGCCTCAAGCATTGCAGAGAACAGCCCAAGCCCAGCTCAGCCTTGGGTGTGGCTGGGACGGCAATGGCTGCATGTGGCTTCACCAACAGTAAAATATATTTTCTGTTGCCATTTGAAGGCTACTCTGCTTGTAGAGATAAGCCAGGTTTTGGCTGCTACCATACCCCCAAGGGAACTTTCTGTAGTCAGAGCATGCGTGGGGAAGTCATTTTCCAGCAGAGATATGGCTGTGCCTCATGTTTTCAGTGGTCTAAGATACATAAGGATGACTCAGGGCAGACAAGCTCCCTCTAGGCACACTGACAAGAAGTTCATATCTGCCATACTGACTCTAAGGTGGTCAATTTGAGTCTTTATTTTTGAAAACCTCGATTGAAATTGTGTTCTCCTACTGTTCTGAGACCCTCCTGTGTTTATAAAACCCAAACAATCCAAAGCTCTCTGGCTCCTCAGATGTGAAGCTGTACAGAAACTACTAAATGCAAAATAGAGTTTTGTGTTAACTTGCTTCTTTGTTGAGCACAGTCAGTCCAAAGTTAAAACTTCATAATCCATCAGTAAGCAGTCCAGTCACATCTCCAGTACATTATCTTCCTATTAAATTCCAAAAACACTATGAAAAGTTGAGTGTAGAGGAGGGGAAGGTGATTCTCCTGTCTGCAGGAAGGCAAAGCATTTGTGTTCCTGCGGAAGACAACAACTCAAAAAGCTGCAAAGTCATCGGGAACAACAAGCATATGTTCTTCAGATAAATACAAGTGTTAGAACATTTTGAGGGAGGAGCGGAATTGCCCAAGGCTCCCTGGCTTTGCAATCTGTCAGGGAGAAGCTTCATCAATAATTTACTAGGAGAGGAATAGTTTGCAAGACAGCACATCACACTTAGTGGGAACAGATGCACTGCAGTGAGAGGACCCAGCTGCACTCACGGCTGCTTAGGGAGGTGTTTGATTGAAGGTTGTGGAGTTGTCCTGCCTAAAGGGAAGGCAGAGGTTTAGAACAGTGTGGGAAGAGTTTCACACTGCTCTACATGAACCACTCTGGGCACAACACAGCCTTCCTCTACTTGCCCTTATCCCAAAACCAGGTTTTGAGAATCTGGTTCAGCCTTGGAGGAGGTTTCATCACATCACATCACATCACATCACATCACATCACATCACATCACATCACATCACATCACATCACACCTTTTCCTCAAAATGTGGAAAAACTGAGATTAGAGTTACCATATTTTCATGACAGGTAATCAGGGGCTGGGAAAGCTTCAATCCCACACTTTGGTGTGCATCACTGATAGTAAGCTCCTTACTGCTCCATACAGCAGCTCTATGTCCTCCTTAGAGGATGAAGGGGCCCCAAGGCTTTACAGCTGCAGATTGGGAGGGTCACTTGTATCTGTGTGTGACAGCCCCAGGCTTCCTCTCTGCTCTAAGGACAGCAACACCTACATGAAGTCAGCAAAGAGTCCCTTCTTTTCCCCTCAGCAGCAGTCATGGGGCCTGGCATTTTGCCTGGGCCCTGAGCTTAAAGAATAAGAAAAAAATCTTGCCATTGCCATGGAAAAAGACTCCACAACCAGAGATCGTAAAGTAGGTGTGTTTATTCAGCACTGGCACACGGGGGATCACTCCACCACAAACGTTCATGCTGAGCAGATCAGGCGCTTTGTTCAAATTCACTTGTACACATTTATGACAGTTTCAACATCGCCTATACATATTCAGACCCTATCCCCAAATGGGCAAGGTCTTGTTTTTTGTATAGCAAAGGATTTTAACATACTTGATTACACAGCAAATTACAATCTGCTTAAAATTTTTTAGTTGTAAGTTTCCTATATTACCATTTCGGTGGAAAGTTGATTTCCTGCACTACCACAGGCTTCCTGTGTGCCCTTGGGTAGCTGCTCTGTACCATCTGGGACCTGCCCCGGCCAACAGATTCTGTGGGTGAGTACCTGCTGGCAGAAAGGGAAAGGGAAGACAAGATTTTATCTGGAGAAAAAAAATAGTCACCAAAACCAAAGGGGCAAACCCACAACCTCCCCTTGGCCCTGCACAGATCAGCCCTGACGGTGTCACAGAATAGCTACATCAGTGTAATGCACAGTGAAATGGTCCCACAATTAAAAAACAACAACAACAAAAACCCCAATCAGTTTAAATGGCTGCTGTCTTTCCTACAGTCGATTATCCATGTAATTCCTCCTAGCCAGCAGGACTGGTCCCCATGGGATCTACTTTGACATGGGATGGTTCATGGAGGGATTGATGATGTAGAGAGGAAGATATGAGAATTTGGAGAGGTTGACATGATCAAAGACAGGAGTTTAAACTAGTAATATGGACTTCTAAATGCACCCAAATGGGACAAAATCAGGAACTTCACAAAACACTAAAATAGAGTCAGTGCTGGGAGACAGGGAAGGGCAGAGGATCAAATTTCAGGAAAGAAATACAGAAACAGAAAGCAAGGACTGCAGGCACTGAAGGGCAGCAGCAGCTAGTTTGGATCAGATCAGATCTATCAGTTCAGGAGGTCTCTGAAATTGGATCATGTGAAAAACAAGGTTCACTTTCCTGGTAAAGTTTAAAAGGTTTAATAAAAAAGACAATAAGAGACAGAAATAAAACAAAGGGTTAAACGGCTGGGTGCTTGGCATTCAGCCAGGAGCACACCTGCTACTTCTGAGACACCCCTTAAATACCATTTCTACTGCGTTCCCAAACTTGCATGTTCCAAGAACTATTTAGCGTGGCTCCTCCTCCTCAGTCCGACTTTTTAGAGCATGCGCATCTCTTGGCTGTGTTTTTTTANGAAAAGCTGTATCTTTATAGCAAAGTTACTTTAACATTATACATATAGCATCCCTTTAATACTTAAAAAAAGCCAACAATATAATATGTATATATATTTTATATATATATATATATATATAAGATCATACAAAGCCTGCCCCTTCTTCCAAGCATGAAATGGAAATTCTTTATTTTCACTGCCATGAAATTTGCATTTAGCTTTGTCTGCTTAGGAGGATAAACGCTTGTTACTACATTTCAGATGTCGTACCCCTTTGGAGATAAATACTGAATAACTCTGTGGGAACTGAAGCTCACAGCTTCCCTCTTTTGTAGCAGAATCAAAGAAGTACCTGACCTGAGTAGGTGTTAAGATTCTCACTGTGCATGTCCTTTTCAACAGGAATTTAAAAGGTTCAGTGTTTCCTGAGATCTGGTCTGAAACTCAGTTTTAAGCAGAGAAGCAAAAGACTGCAGAAATGTAGTTTGATAGTGACCCAGAGGAGTTCACATCCCAGGGAGGAAAGGAAATGCCACAGGCAGGAAGCAGCATTATGTTTCCATTGCCATTTTCTTGAATGCAGAGAGCTGTGTCCCATAATAAATTAGCATGTTATTAATTTAGGATAATGAAAATGTCTTTAAATAAGTGTGTTTTGAGGCAATCTAAACAATCTCAACTTTAGGCAAAGTGGTTAAAAAAATATACACAATGTGCCTGATACACCAAAAAATGCTTTAAAGGAAAAAGAAAAGACAACGTCTAATGAAGTTTTAGGGGTTTGTTCTGTAGTACCATATAGTACTCTTCTGAACTGAGACCAAATTATTCCTTTTCCTATCAATGGTTGGTTAAATCATACAAATGCAACTATGTCTCAACAACTAGTATGAAAATTGAGGAAATAGAGTAATACAATTTTTTTTATTTTTATATCTGACAACAGCCTTTCAAATGAAAATCACAAAAAAAATCTAAGCACAAAGTTAACTTTTAAGAAGAACAAATTTTATTTGAGACGGAGATCTCTGTGGCCTTCTATTCTGACTCTAGCAGTGGATTGAATTATTTTAAGGATTTTTTAGGCTAAGGATACAGGGTAGTTTTCATTCTCATTGCTTTCAGTCCCTGCAGCTGGGCCAGAAAGGAGGCAAGAGACCAGCCCAAATCAAACATCTGCACTCAGCACACCACAGAGAGCCACTGCATAATGGGATTTTCAGAGATCTGGGCAGACATGGATATGATGGGAAGGGACACAGTGCAAAGCCCTGATAACTGATCAGGAGATTAATGTTCTCTGTTGGCTCCCACTGCAAAGTTTTGTTGCATGAACACAGAAAGTGGGCAAACTGATATTGTCATCAGTAAGACTGTGAGGAGAAGTTGAGTGATGCTCTTTAAGAATCTGTGTCTCAGCTCCAAACATTCAATCTTCAAATAAATTCTACACTACAATGGCAGTGTAACTGCTGATGAACTGGTGCTTTTTTCCTGGACACCAAAGTGAAGAGGAAATCAGCCTCATCACATTGACTAGCACAGAAACATGCTGCCAAAAATTTGTGCTGTAGATGCTTGGATGTTAACGAATACAACTCATTATTCCAAAAGTTATGTTATTTTCTTGGGTAATGATTATCAGTGGCAAAGGAGTCCTGTTTTTTTTCTTTTTATATTTTCCCATCTTCATGGAAAGAAATTCAGATTAATTACCAAATGTCTCTCTAGCTCTTCTAAGACTTTCATACAAATTGCTGTAAAAAGAGGGAGACCAGATTTTTACACAGGCAGACAGTGATAGGACAAGGGGAAATGGTTTTTTAAAAGAGACAAGATTTTGATTAGAAATTAGGAGGAAGTTCTTCAACAAAGTGTGTGGTGAGGTAATGGAACATGTTTCCTGGAGAAGCTGTGACTGCCCCATCCCTGGAAGTGTCCAAAGACAGGTTGGATGGTCTTGGAACAACCTGGGATAGTGGAAGGTGTCTCTGCCCTTGTCAGAGAGGTGTCATTAAGGTCCCTTCCAGACCAAGCCTTTATATGATACTATGACTCTTTTTTTGTACAAACTGCTCAGGTCAGAAATCAAAACAAGGACAAAATTTACAAGTGTTCAATGCCAGAATAAGAAACAATTGCTCACTTCCAGCAGCTGCCACCTTCTGCTTCTGCTCTTCTCTCTGAATGCTGCCTCCAGGTAAACAGAAAGACGTGTTCACATCCTTCCAAGTGAAGGTTGTGACACTACTGGGAGCCAAATTTAGGAGAATCACTAAAAATATGGCTTGGCCTCTTCAGTCTCGATGCCTTTAAAGTCATTGCCTTACTAAAGTAAATCTTCGCTCCTGTTTTTCCTATGGGACCATCCAAGAACTCCGGATAAGGTGGGATGGGGTTCAGACAGACCCGGCAGCTCTTTGCATGTCATAGAAGGGACAGACCTGTTTCCACAAGAATATAATCTTTTTTAACTAGGAAAATCTTAGGATGTGTCTGTAAATATGCTCTGAAACACTGCATAAAACAAATATAAATTAAAATCATGAACCTGGCTTTGACCATCTTTAGTAGCTCCCTGTGTAATGAGATCTCTGAAGCCCAGATGTTAAGGGAGCATTTGAATGGGCCACTGATTCCAGCTCACAGAAGGAAAAGCCTCAGTGTCTACTTATGTCACTGACAGCTATAGATTTACTAAAGGCTGAAATAATTCTGATATCATTAGCTTATAAATATCCCAGTACTATTGGGCAGTTGCTCAATTACATTTTTAAATTTTTTGTTTTTTTTACCAAGAGAGAGCTCTGTTACTAAGCTGAGGAAGAAAGTAACCTTGAATTTGCAGATCTGCCAAGGGGCTATTTGGAGCAATGAATTATCCCTGTAGATTTCTAAATGAAATTGTATTTCCCATTTATATGACATTATTCAGATAACTGGTAACTTTGCTGAACTGCAGACATAAATGCTGTACTTAAATTAATGAAAAGTCCAAGACAAAGGCCACCAGGATGACTGTGTTGGAGTGACCCAAATGTGGAGTAAAGAGGTGAAGATCTATTGAATTCTAATCACCAGGGCTGCATTTCTGACCCAGAGAGTAATGAAAGCTTAGTGGGTTATGGTAGCAAGTTGTTTGTAAGCCTCAAATACTGGACTAAAGACCAGAGGTCTTAGAATTGATGGAGTGTGATGTTTTTTAGTAATCATAAAAGCTGTGTTCATCCCACAGTTTATTTTCTCTACTTTGCACACCTCCTCCTCCCCCCAGCAGGCACATGAACCAGAGCACCTCTTACAAATACACTCCTGCCTTCATGCCTCAGTGATTCATTGTCTTCTCCCATCGACACTCAGCTCTTTGGGACATATCCCTGGAGCCTAGGATGCTCAGGGATGTACTCCCTGATGGATGGCATGCTTTCAGGGCTGGGGAGAAAGGTTTGCAGATTACTTCAAAACTCTGTCAGCCGGTGTTCAAACACTGCCATGAGAGCCAAAAAATCCTCAGCTGAGGACAGTGAATAACAATTCACGTGGAGATTAGTTCCCTACATGCGCCTAAAACGGTGACCGGGGGTTGCCCGCCTTGCCCGGGTGGCCTGCCTGGGTGGCAGTCAGACCCCCGGTACTGCTTTAGATTGCCCGGACTGCAAGGTCCCGGTCTCAGTCCCAGGAGCGGCTACGCCCTAGCCGTGGACTATCCTGGCAAACTCAGCCTGAGGCTCTCACAGCTTGCCAGGTAGTCGCTTTGCTAGCTCAGGGGTGAAGAGACGAGAAGAGCCGAGTGGCGCATTCCACGAAGTCTTTATTGGGGGTTCCGTGAAGGGGTCCAGGAACAGCGTCTTCTCCCGAAGTGGGCAAAAGTAGGGGTTTTTATAGGATTAGGTAGGATTGGGATAACTAGCCCATAGTCTGAGGTCTTGGTGATTTGACCTATAGTCTTAGGACATCTGGAATGTAGCCAATAGTGTTACAGGGAGATAACAGAGGGTCTTAGGAAGTAGGGTTTAGTACATGACTATGCATTTTCTCTCCATGGAGGCCTTGCTATATGCTCAAAGATTGCAACATGCGCCCATGGCATCATCCATTCCTCTTAAATGTAAAGGAGTGCAGGGCAAGAAGGGATTTCCCGGGTCATTGTGTTTTCACCCTGCCTGTCGCAGGCAGACAAAGTACGTACTATCTTCAAAACAATCTGGTTTTGTATCCTGACCCCATTCAGAAACTGCTCCAGAACCTTACTTCTCTGATGGTTAGAAATTTCTAACTAAATTGTATCCCAAACTAGTCTGTGTATGTCTGTTCCTTCACCTGTATTAATCTTCTCCTCTCTTCTCTTTTCTTCTCTTTTCTTCTCTTTTCTTCTCTTCTCTTCTCTTCCCTTCCCTTCCCTTCCCTTCCCTTCCCTTCCCTTCTCCAGCCAGAAGAACAGTTCCTACCTCTTTTATAACTGCACACACACATGAATTAGNCTTCCCTTCCCTTCCCTTCCCTTCCCTTCCCTTCAGCTGAGTCTCCATCCTGTCGTTTTTCTCATCAATCACAGATTTATTGATAGTTGCTATACACCTGCTCATCTTTCTTTTACCAGGCTGTAGTTTTACTCTTCATTTCTCTTTTCATAAAGGACATTTCCTTGCTCCTACCTACTCTACTTTCCTGCTTCTTCGTTATCCATCTCACTTGAATGTAGATGCCAGAATTTTACAATTACATTTTATATAGAAAAAAGTTACCATTCCTGATGCCCGACCAATGCCCTACACAAAGATGTCATTACTTACCTACTTCTAGTGGATGCGCTTGTGCCAGTGCAGCCTACCAAGGTATTTATCTTTTCATAGCCATAGTGTCTCCTAGTCACCTTGTTAAGGAAGATATTTACCTTTCCTCACCATTTATCCTTTATTTGTCTATTATGTGATCTTGCAATCTTGGAAAAGGTTTTTAGTAACTTCTCTGCATCTGACATAGCTCCTGTCAACTACTACAGCTTCCTTTCTGTCATTGCACTGTACAGTTCTTGCACTGGTCCTTGTTTTCTGCTTTTACTTGCAGTTTCCCACATGACATTTTCTCAGACTTTTTTGGGGTTTTTTTTTAATACAAGGTAAATCCCATGGATAAAATCTATTTATCAGAAAAAGGTATCAAGCAGCACAGCATGCCGTCCCTTTGATTAACATGTGTTGTTTTTAAGTCTTCTTTTTGCTCACCTCCATATCTCTGATTTTTCCTTTCTTTCACAGTGATTCAAAGACTTTTGGTCAATTAAAATCAGATTATTAATGTTTAATTGTCTCTATCACCTTTCATGCTTTTATTTTTTTTTTCTCAAGGACAGCACTATACTCTGACAGTGGTAACACACATTTATAGAGTTACTGCTGTGAATGCAATTTCACCCTTCTGACTGTTGGTATAGCAGGATAGTGATACTCCAGAATGTTCAAAAACATTAATCTCCTTAGCTCCATTATTACCTCACATTTAGCACTGTATTTTCCATTCCTGCATTCTCACCAGCCAGCACACTTTTGCTTCCAGGTCCAGCCTTATCCACTTTTTTGAAAGCTGATGCTAGGTGAACAATAAGATTTTAAACCATATTTTTTTTATCCCTAAATATTATTGAAACCTTCTTCTTTTCTTGTCCACACTAAACTTGAGATCCAAGGGAAAGTCTAGTGGTCATCATAACACAGACAAGACAGGGGGGGACAATGTCCAAAAAACATTAGGAAGGCAAAGCTACATTTAAATGTAATTCCCTCTTGCTGAGAACTGTCCTGTTTTTCAGATGAAGGATGACCTACCAACATAGGATTTCATTACCTTCCCTTTGATATATCAGCACATTCAGTGTTACAGCCCTCCCACCTGTCTGCTTTACTTTATTGTCTGCCATTACCTTGCAGCCTAAACTGAGCTCCTCACAGCACACACCTGCCATTGCAGAGGTCCATAAAGTGCTGTGCCTAAGAGGCTGACTGAATAAACTATCAGAATGCAATAAAGATGACTGGATTGCAATTACAGCTGCTAACTCAGCTTTTAAAAGTACATCTTAAGTCAAGAACATCCAAGAAACAGACAAACCATAGGCTGCACCTGGGAAAGCATTGACTGCTCCACAAACCCTGCCCTGGCTCTGTGACCTTGAGCCAATCTTTCACCTCTCCAGGCATCCCTTTCCTCCAATATCACATCTCTTTAGTTTGCTGGATCTCTAGGGACAGAAGTGGATTTTTCTTTCATTTCTTTTTGTTGCCTGATGCTTCTCACAACACAAAAGATATATCAACCCACTCAGGTTCTGTTTCTGTTTTAATCCTCCACCACCATATGAAAGCTGAACTTTTCCTGTCCTGAGTGTTGTCACAAGCAGAGGCACACCTGGGAGTGTGTGACACAGCTGGGAGCAGGGCAAAGGAGCAAACTGGCTGGATCCTTCACAAGCCCAAACTGGAATTTTATCTGAACTAAACCTCAGCAGAGCAGGAGCATCTTTTTCATTCTTTAAAAGACTGTTCCTTGAGGCACAGCACTTGTTTCTTTCAGCATCATGCCAGAGGATTTGCAGTAAGAGTAGGTTTCCTCACTCTCTCATGGAAGAGGTATTCATATCTTCCTTCTAAATTGCTTAAACCCCTTCATCTGCTACCAAATTCCCTTGGCTGGTGCTGCCCTTTCCCATTTTATCTGTCTTTGACAATGAACATCACAACATGCTACATATGTCCCAGGTCCTAGGAAGGTGCATCTATGTGGATGTTTCTCATCCTATGAAAGCTATTGGTGACTTGTAAGAAATTAAAAAAAAAAAAAAATCTTTACTAGAAATAATGCTCAAATGCACTGGTTTTAATCCTTTCCTATGTGTGGAATTGACAGAAAACTCAGCATGAGAGCAGTAAGTAATCACTGCACACTGGCCTTATTTTTATTTAGTTGTATATAAAAGGCATTGTAACACTAGTTCAGGTGATACCTGAGGGATTTTTTTTTCCAGAAGCTTTCACATTTTTTTGCTGGAAAGGCAAGTCAAGATGTTTTGACCTATTCCACATGCCCATGCCTATGGCTTTAGCTCCCTAACAACACCTGAGATATGTATTCGCTCCCCTGTCTTTTCTCTACAGAGAAAGTCACCCCCTACATTCTCTACTTTTCTTAAGAGAAAATCATTAACAAGTGTGAGGAGAGCAATGACTAAGGAAAATAAGAGCTGATGTGTTGGCTCAATTTTAGCTCAGCTGAAGTCTTTTGAATGCTATCATTCAATATCTACCATTACTACATTTTGCCAAATGAGCCCTATCTGCTGTGAGCAGATCTGTCCAATGCATGTTGGTGACATTTTTACCATTTCTAAGGCACATTTGAGGTACAGCAGGGTGTGGAGATTGCATTTTCAAAGGCAAAATCTTTCCTTCTTCATATCATTGCTTTTCAAGAGATTAATGAAAAGTCACCAGTGTTAAACTTCTGGGGCTGACATAGATGACATCTTTCTGACATAGATGTGTGAGATTTGCTTCTTCAAAAGTCGTTAGCAAGGTTTGAACCCCTGACCCATGGAGCTGAACACAGATCTGCACCTCTCAAACTCAAAGCCGTACTTCACCAGCTGCATTAGACTCTTATCTTCTCAGACAACAGGGATGCATGACACACTCTTTGAAGGCACCTGCAAGTTCTCCTGAAGCCAACTATCCGAGGGCAAGGACTTGGCCTCTCAGTATTTTTTGGATTTCCTTGCTCAGACCAGTCAATTAGAACACAGTGACATTTGCTACAATACTCCCTTTCCAGCTGTCTTTTAGGGTTTTTCAACAGGCTTTGGTGCCCAGCAGGAGCTATAACGGGAGCAAGTGTCTGACATTTTAAATTCAATTCCATGACACTTGCCAGAACTACCCTTCTGAATTCAGTCTCGTAACGCTCCCCTCTTCCACCCGTCCAGGCAGGTCTGACTTGAGTGAATGGTTCTGCTGACAGAATAAGTTTTCTTAAATTTATGACACATATAGTGTTTGTCAATGAAGGTTGAACTGAAGATGAAATCAAATAAAACATTTCCCACAACTATAAGCCAAAAAGAGAGACAGAAATAAATTAAAAGAAGAGAAAGACATCAGCTTGGTTACTTAGACCAAGGCCAGTAGGAGTATGACAAAGGACAAAGATGTTTTGAGCTCTGAATGTATCAAAGTGAACTGTAGAATCCCACTGGGACACTGCAGTCAGCAGCACCCACTGATGAGTTGTTCAGTTCAGGTTTCTAGAAGCATTAAAATACTGAACATGCAAGGTAAGGTAGGAGAAAAAAATGTAGAAATAAAAAACTCACCATGTTTTCATGCCTGCCTGACTGGGACTATGTGGACACCCACGAAGTGTTCTCATAAGGGTAGGAATTTGTCTATTTCATGGTACACATCCCAAATGGTCTCTGTGGTCCTCTTCAGTACAATTCATTGCTCAGCATATATCAAGTTGTTTGTACCTTCTCTCACAGCTAATCCAACCCAAAAGGATGCTTTGCTGCCAAGAAGGTTTACCCTCTGAACAGAGACTCAAACCTTCAAGTTGTGGAGTCAGAGAGGTGGTCTGGAGAGGGAGAGAAGACTCTACCTTACCTTGATTTCCTCCCATTGCTGACAGCCCAGTTTTCCTCCTGTTTGTATAGCAGAATACTTCACATAGGCAGGAATGATCTGGTACAGACTAAGCTCTCTGGGCCCAGCTCCAGAAGACTTGAAGAGTCTGTCCTCTGCCTCTCTCAAGACACCAAGTGTGTGGTCCCTCTCTCAAGACACCAAATGGGTGCTCAAGATTCATCCCAATTTAACAAAGTGCTGCTGCTCGTGCCTCAATCTCACTTTGTCTCAAGAAGCAAAGCAGTACTTTTATCTTTGCTTCACAGCAGGGCAATCACTTCTGGCACAGGGAAGAAAGGTTCGGAACTGAGGTGGGCATATAACACAGGAGAGCTAATTGATTGGAAAGTGTTCAGCAAGATATTCCTTGTAAAAAAATGATGAATCAACAAGACCCTTTGGGTTTTTTGTTTGTTTGTTTGATTGATTTTTGTTTGTTTGTTTGTTTGTTTTCTCAAAACCAGTTCTTTTTTTTCTTGGAGAAGATGAGAAATCAAAATATCCAATCACTATCTGAGTAGGAGGGAGACACAAATCACTCTCTTCCCACAGGTGCTCATGTGCAGTTGCTACTCAGAGTGATAGAAGACAGTGAGGACAGATTGAAAGAGGCCTTTCCCTCCCAACAAGCAGAACATACACAGGGAGTTCAGGAGGAGGAGAAATTTTCCTCATTTCTCAGGAAAAATAAATAAGCAAACACAGTCATTTTGATAGGTCTCCAATACCACATGGGTTTGGCACAAAGAATTCCTTGAAGCTTCAACATTTTTCACAAGACAGGAAAATGGATTTACACTCACTTCTGATGGCACAAACCATTTTCTGCTATGAACAGCCAGCATTCAAAACTACCTCTGAACATCCATCCTTCAGCCAGTTCCTGAAATATGTGCCCCTTCAAATGTGCTTCTGTTGGGTTTCTGATTAGCCTTCAAAGGCTAATCTACCTCATGAGAATTTAATTGCTTAGGGTGTTGGTACATAAGGACCACAGTGCATTAATGACCAAATAAAAAACGTTTTATTCAACATGAAATGCTGTTTTTATTATTCCTTTTAATAATTTGAGTGGGCTTGATGATAAGAGGCAGAAATACTCTCAACTATCCAAGAATAATTAATCTTGTTTGTTTATGCAGGGAAAATGGATAGATTCATGTAGTATAAAACAAAGGCAAGGAAAAAGTAATTTTACACAAATGTCTTATTATTTAAATGCTTACTTCTGCTTCACATGATTGAAGATGACAAGGAGATCAGAAAAATGAAAAGAGTTTTTAAAAACTAAACAATCCTTCCAACACTCTCCCATCTGTTTTCTTTCACACACAGCAATTGCTCATAGACAACTTCATGGCAATTTTAATGACTTTTTTTAAGCCTCTTAATGAGGGGGGAATGACTCACCCACACAGGGAAAGTTGGCAAGTACAAAAATAGCAGAGGGTCAGAGAGATTTCACCCAACTGAAACATTTCTTCATAAGGCCACTGAACTTTTTCAAAGAGTAATGTACTGCTTGGAAACAGAGAAACACATGCCCCCACACTGCACAGCCAGGGATGCTGCCATGGAAGCAGGTGCACTGTCACAGTGTGCGAACTCTGGAATATGTATTGCAAAGTCCGGAATATGTATGAACCTCCCTTTTGGAGCCAATGCTCCTGAAAAAACACTGCCACATGTTTTGTTAGAGCTTATTCATATGTGGATGCTGCTGTCTGGCAAAATGAGGTCCTGCTTCTGGCTTACTCAGTGTCTGGCAGCCTCAGGTGAATGGCTGAAATGAGCAAAGATATCTCAGATTACAATAGGTCAGCCATAATTCTGAGTCAGCCATAATTTAGGATCAGCCATAATTCAGAGCAGCCCTACCTCTGCTGCAAGCCTTTTCTTGTGGATCCACATGGATATAACAGGAATTGGATATTGCCAGTTAGCATCTTTCCCTCAGAGATGTTCAGCCACCATGAGGAAGGAACAGGCAAAATCAGTTGTGTGTTCCTGAGCAATTTTCTATCAGGGAAGGCCCTTCAGTGCTCTCAGAAAAGGGCAGCATGAAGAACAGGGATGAGAAAAGCTTCAGCCATGTATCAGCTGGAACTCGCTGAGAACGTTAGCAACACTCCACACTGAAAACACTTCTGCCAACAGCAACTACTGATAACTGGTTTTCTTCTGAGGTCACATCGCTCTCCTTCAGTAAAACGAGTTCCTACAGTGGCAGTCACAGCAGAGAGGACAGAGACACCCATATTTTGCAGAAGTTCTCTGTTCATCTCACACTTCAGTGCTAAGCGACGTCTTGCACCAGACTGGCAGATGCTAAAATGACCCAGGGAGGTTTAACTAAGACACATTCCTGCCCTATTTGCAGTCTGAAGACACAAAAGGGGTCAAGCTGTAATTCTCCAGCATCTCCTCCTGAACAGTTGTAGAGTCCTCCCATACTGACTGATAGGTGTGCAAATGACTGTAAAGAACTAAGGAAAATCAAGGCACAGCTTTCTCCCGTTCAGTCCAATGGTTCTGGCTCAGTCACCCTTACAGGTACCCTCCAGTCTCGCCCCTTAGAGCTGTTTTCAACTGAAGCCAAGAAAATAAAACCTGTAAACTCTCCACCACTCATCTCTGTGCTGCCTTCCCTTCACAGAGGAACCAGGATTTACACACAGCATGGGACAGGGAAGGACAAGAGCACCAGGACAGCTGCACCATTTTTTTCTAAACACAGTGTTTGAAGTGAGAGAAAAAGGCTGCCCAGACATCAGTCCCAAAGTGGCATGATGAGCATTCAAATGTAAAGATTTAAACAAGGATGGAGCCTTGCAGAATGAGGGGTACAAGTCACAGCAACAAGTGGAGGAGCATTTTCATCAGCAAGGCCTGAACTCATGGGAAAGGACAATCCTTAGCTCTCCATCTGTTTATCAGCAGTGCCTGATGAGATTTTCCAATCTTACAGTAAAATGATTATGCAGTTTAATCATTCACTTAAAGTAATTCATTGCTAGACAATTTCAGAGTGTTTAATTCTGCTTGATTACCATTTCCCTTATTACTTCTGGCATTATAGGTGCAGAATTTTATTTGTTTTAGGCAGAAGAAACACAAAAAGAGACATATAAATCTTCTACTGATCCCTGGTAGCTAACAATTTTTTTGTTTGGAAAGGAAGACAGATGCAGGGTTATTTACCCTTTTCTAAATATGACTGAGCAACATTTGAAAATTAGACCTCAGACTTTTCTGTTTGTTCTAATATTTGATTAAGCTGCCAGATAAATATGTTTCAGCATTGAAAATACGCTTCCTTTCTACTTAATGGCATTAATAGGAATTACTGTGTTTAAATTGTCTTCAGCTTTTTAAAGGAGTATGTAAGATATTTATAGGTAGATATGCAACTTAAATGTCAATCTTTGTGTGCTACTTTGATTTCACTGAGCACTTAGAAAATAATTTCTGGTGTAATGTAACACAGGAAATTCAGTCATGATTTATGAAAAGCCTCATTTAACATTAATAGAGCTACAGGGACCATTCGCCCCTGGTCAGTGCTGTATTCTTAAGGCAGAGCACAAAAAAGTGCCTTATATGCTTTGCAGTGCCACAAGAGGAGAGAGAGAGAGAAAGAAGGGTATTTCATCTTTACTGCTCAACCTTAACTACAAAATAGTTAAAATAACAGAAGTTAAATGCATTGTCCTCAGATAGGACAATCCAACACACAAGGAAATTTAAAGTTTTGTCACCCTTGTGTCTGGGTGCCTCCATTTTACTGCACATGCCCTGGAACGGTATAAAAAGGGATGTAAAAGCAGCAAACAGAGCAGAAGAGTGACTCCAAGGTGCAGGAAAGCCCCCAGAGCACAGAGTGCAGGGGTGCACCATCCTTTTCCTCCCTAAATGAACTACATCAACAGTCTTCCCACATAAAAGAGAGAAGGAAATAACAAAACTTACTGAGCTCAGAAGAGAATTTTCCCTAGAGAATTACTAAAAAAGCCATTCACTTACCCTGCTAATAAAGTAAAATTATATTAATACAAAAATACATAGCATATAATAATACTATGATGATTTTTGGGTCTTTTTCCATGCCTATTGTGAATGTGGGCTTGATATTTTTGTAGAAAAGTGTCTAAAAACCCTAAAACTTTTTTCCTTTATCCTCTCAATGTAACTTCCATGTTTTCCACAGACATACTGGCAGGCAGAATAAAAACAGGTCCTTAAATGAGATTTACAAAGGGAAAGAATGATCAGAAGAAGAAGAAAAGTCCCACAGTAGATCATTTTTAATGTTCTCTGAACCAACAGAACTCTTGTTTGAGCAAGGTCGGGGACCCATGCCTAAAACCTGAGCTGGGAGACTGTCAGGGTAATGTCCTCTGCAATGTCCTGAGGTCTGGATGCTGCAAAAGCAGAAAGGCAGCTGTTCTAGAGCACTGAACTGAATACCAAAGATAAGAAACTGCTGTCTTTTCACCAACTTTTATCCACACTGAGGTGGACAAAGCTGATTACACGTCTCCCAGATATCAAATCACTATTGACACCCACTCCTCTGTCTGCTTTTATTAGTGCATGCAAATACATCACAAAATGAACAGGCTAATTGCAGTAACCAGCCACATTGTGAGACCATGAGCGTTGTCCTGAGTCACCCACTTGGTGCTTGCCCAGGCTGCTGTAGGGAAGAGCTATCCTCTTTTCAAATGACAGTCTCCTCCCTCCAATCAGTCCCATCCAGCCAAGGAGGAAGTTGAATTCCCAGCCTCAAAAACTCCCATACTTGGTGTTAACTGCATCTCAGGGCATTTAGCTGAGAGTGTCTCACCAAGTAGCTCAATGGGAGGGCAAAAAGTGATGTTGATCATTCTCCCAGGCACACTGAAGCCTGCAAACTTCCACAGCCTTGTCTCTTCTTCTAGTCAGCCAAGTCACTCCTGTACAAGCACAAAGGGCAGAAAAATTGTGAAAATATTGTCCCTAAAAGGCACAAATTATTTCTTTTTTCTTTCTCTCTCCCCAAAATCCTTGTCAGCCCTGACGTTCCTGGAATCATTGTTGTTCTAAAGGCTTTTCCTCTCCGATTCATTTTAGATCAAATTTGCTGCCATTGTCCCTGCTGTGAGGTCTGTGCTCATCTAGGGAGTGAGATATTGCTGATCTTCTCATATTTTCTATTGTTAAATGGGCTGGGAGTCATAAGTGTTATTGCAGTTTTTACAAAAGGGCATTCCTCTAACTTGTATCCATAAGCTTTTTTTTTTTTTTAATGGAGGAAAGCATTCTGCTCCATCCCAACCCCTGAGCTGCACTGACTGCCATCTCCTTGCCATCCCCCGTATGCCACTCAGAGGTTTGATAGCCCAAAGGCTGAGCTTCAGACAGCAGTTCCTGTTAAAAGAGAATTACCTATTTAATGAGTCCTTATCACTGGTAATTATTCTGCTCACAACCAGATGACAAGCTACTGGATGTAGGGTCGGGTAACAAAATTCTGCCTCATTAAAACCTCAAATGTTCTGACACAGCCATCATCTGTTTCTGTCATGAGCTGTAATTTCATTCCAATCACCAAGTTAGGTTACAAACCATGAAGTGTTATTCACTGGCACTCGTTTCACAAAAGAAAACCCTTCAAACCAGTACATTCTTTTCAATAGCATGCATGGCCCTACCATGCTGCTGATGCAAACAATCCCAAGGCAGCCTTCTTCTGCAGGAAGGTCACTGGAATGGTGAGGCATGGACTTGTGCAACACCTGGTGAATGCAGAACCTGACCATTGCAACGGTGAATTCCCCACAAGAAAAACTCATAGTCAAATTCAGAATTAGCTTAATTATTTGCAGCCAAGACATCTTAAACTCTTTTTCTAAGGTTTTAGAGGTTAGGCAGCTCTTTTCTGTGCATGTGTATGCATGCCAGAGAAACTGTGTGACAGTCCTGCTATAGCAAAACCAAATTCAACACGAGAAATCTCAGAGATGCTTCATGAAGATTGGCTGACAAAGACAGCTTGTAAAGTACTAAAAGAAGCAGCATGAGCACACACTTCATTAGAAACGAGACAGCCAACCACAAGATATAACCTGGAGGAAAGCAGGCTGCATTAACCCCGGTGTGAACAGACCCATGTGCTTCTTACAGGGAGCCCCTGACGCCCAGCATCCCTGCTGCTTTTAGCATTAAGTACTTTGTTTCACAATAGGTTGGGAATGATAATTGCACTCAGTGGTGTAACAAATCCTCTCAGAAACTGAAGTAATGTCTGACTTTTCAAATATTAATTTCAGAGAATAAGGATTTCAAGTGAACTGCCTGGAATAAGTGAAAATACATGTTTTTCGACAGGCACATTTCATGTGAATTTTCAGCTCAGTTCCGTGCACAACTCCCATGTTGTCATTGACATTTGGAAGCCCTTGAGATTTAAGCATTAATCCTGGCTCATCTGTATCTGTGGGGTTTAATGTCAATATATTTAAAGGTTCATTCTATAAAGGACCCATGATCTCTTCAGGAATTTGAAAGCACAAGAGAAGATAAGGACATTATTGAAAAAAAATGATGATGCTGACACAGGAAAATATAAAACAGTTAAATAATTACCTCACTTCCACTAAACTGAGACAGATAATTAAATCATCTTATCTTTGTTCAATTTAAAGGGCAAGTACCAGTAAAGTGGAACACAAGCAAGCAGAGCCAGTAAGGGAAATGCCACTGCCACCACAAGGTGTCAAATCTGGAGCCATGGCTTGTTGCTGTTGAAGACACAGGGGATGGCATTGCCACCATCCTTGTCTACCTAAGCATTCTATGTGTCATTGTAGAAATTTACTGGCTTGCATCAGGGTAAAATGTTACCATAATTAGAGCAACAAAAGTGTTCCACTGAAATGTATTTTGCAAACTTTCTTTCATTTTGAAAGGAATGGCAAAATAAAATCACAACAAGCTTTGCATTTCACACAGCTGTTTACTTAAGCATACTTTCAACCCTGCTGAGGAGTCAATTTCCCAATTCCCCACCAGGAAAAGACTATATAAATAGCTTAAATTCAAACAGTGACATCAAGTAACCACATTTACTCTATCTGGGGAAAAAAAAAAAAAAAAGAAACCTCGGGAGACTGACTAAACCTATCCCAAAGACAAAATGTTTTGCTCTCTTATAATCTAAGAAGCAACCCACATGCTCTGTGACAGGGCAGTGGCAGCTGGATATGTGCAGGAAACACTGCACATGAACAAGATGTTTGGCAGAAAATTTGGCTTTGGCACTGGAGGAAAATTCCTACACATGCTAAGCACAATTTCTTCTCCTCGTTGACTGTTAGACTAGAAAACCTTGCCATGTCTGCACCAGTTAGAGAAGGCTATACAATGTTTTCAGAAATCATTAGGTTTATTATAGAGCATCAGCAGGAGGAGGATGTTGGTAATTATTTAAACAGGTGATTATGCAAAACACTATTACCAAACAGTTTGTATCTCTCTTCTGAGAAACCTGAACAATGTTTTCCATTAGTGAGAAGTTGAATCTGCTGACATTCTTGGAGTTATAATAAGTATAGCTAAGATAAATGCTTTGAGTCACTGTATGAAATCAATATGCCATCAATGAATCTTTTATTCATATTCCTATATACCATCCCAAGTATTACCTGCAAGAGTGTTTGTGATCTTAAAGGATAATCAGGGGGCAGTTTAGTGACATCATATTCATTTATCTCATTCTAGTCAAAGGAAGTCAATTATGAGTCTTGTAAGTCTCATCATTGCTTATATCAGTTAATTCTGTCCTCAGATAAATTGGTGAAGACATGCAACAGCACTGTCCACAGAGCTGTTCTCCTCTGGGCTGCAAGCAAGCACTGATAGCCTAAGGGGAAAAAATTGCAGAATGATTAAATACTGCAAGTACTACGAATGTAAATAACAGACAAAATAACATACCTGCACAATTTAGTAAATAATTCTCTTCACTCTGAGCTGGACAATTCCACCAGAGTGGTTTAAGTGGGCAGTGAGAGGAGCTGTTTTGGGGTTCACATTTGCAGGTGGCCTGAGCTAAACTAGGCACTGAGTCACTGAACTGGAACCATCCCTGTGATTGGTTGAGCTGACTCTATCATGCAGACAAAACTCTGCTTCATAAAGTTACTAAAGCTTTACCTCTCCTCCTTCCAGCCAGAAACTCTTAGATTTGGGGAGCTTTCAACAGGGTTCACACATGATCAGAAAGCAATTGAGCTCTCTTAACTTTTAACACATGAAGAAATGAAGAGTTAAATCTGAATATGTCGCATCAGGCTCGCATTACAGTGAATGGAGAGAAAATGGCATTTCTAGAGTGAGAATCACTGGACTATTTTAGGTGTCTGCTTCAGAGTGAGATAAATTACATCATAGATACCAGCAATTTACACTGACTAAATATCAATTGATTTAGTCATGGTGTAGTCAATGGACATATTGAGTAGAGATGTCTGTGTTGTAGATATCCAGATTTATTCAGACAAACCTCTGTGTGGGATCGTAATTAGTTTACCAAACGTAGGTGTACTTGCTATGCAAAATGCCCTTGGGCATCTGGGACATGAGTCTGGCAGTCAAGACACAAGACCTACAGAAGACCTGCCTGCTGCAGTGACACCATTTGGGTGGGAGATGCTTGGACACCTCAGCTGGGCCCAGGTATGACTGTGTGCAGGAAAAGGAAGTGAAGGACATTTTCAGACAAGCCAGGTCTCCACACCACCTTTCACGGTGGCAATGACAGCAGCAGCTCGGTACCACACCAAGGGAAAGGGGTTTAGGAGTCTGTGCCCAGCAGTCACATCATGCTGCAGGTTGTCCCCTGCCAGGCAGAAGCTCCTTCCCAAGAGGAGCTCTGCTGATGCCACCAACTGCAGGCTCTGCTGCAGAGCTCCCACTGCAGTCACCAAGTCATGCAGTTCATCTTGCCAGCTCACCGAGCTCTGCTTAGAGAGCTGACAGGTTTCTTTCCCCTTACTCAACTACATGAAAGGTATTTTTGTGGATTGGAGCAATCCAGTCTAAACTAATTAATGAAAAAATTATAGCAATTTTGTGTTGCTCCAGTTCTGACCCTTAGCTGAAAATATTCTTATGTTCTTTCTCCTCACTTCTATTTTCTTCTCTGTTACACTCACAGGCAGCAAGTTTCCTGCAATATACACACACATCTTTTCTCTAAAGGATAAAAAAGGGAGAAGTATCTCATTTTTCTTTCTGGGGAAATGAATGAGTCTAGTCATTTTTAAAATGAAAATGCTGCTTAAAAAACCCTATATGTCTCTGTCCAGTTAACAGCCTGAAAGCAACTAATTTAAAGTGCAAAACGTTTTTCTTTTCTACCTTGTTAGAAAGGATTAAGACTGGTCATTCTTTTCTCCAATTTGGTATTACAGGGATTTATACCTGGAAAGAGCCTGGAGAGGTGGCTCCTGTTCACTGGCATTGCTGTCCTCCAATTCCAAAGTGTGTAAATCACTCACTTTCAAAAATTAGCCAGGATTGCCTCAGATTTTTATAGAGGCTTCTGAGATGAGCCAGACACTTCTGTCTTCTTCTCACTATGTTTTTCTCTACATTTCCCTGCAGTTTAAAATAATAAAACATCAGTCTTGCTGCAAGTGATGCACATGAGGAAGTCACTATAGATTAGAATGAAGCACATAAAGTTGAAAAATTTATCAGCTGCAGTAAAGAAGGATGGAAGAATAAATAGTTAAACAATGGTGGAATAAAAATATAATCCTTTGAGAATCTATGAAATAAGACAGATTTCCATCAGTCTGAATCTGTGCTTCCAGAAGGATGAGTCTAATACTAGATTGAGATCTAAAACTGACCTCACTCTGAGACAAAGGGGAAGAAAACTGATGTCTGATCAGTCAGAGACCAATGACATATGTATAAATAGGTATTTGACCTTATCAATTTGTTGGAATGAAAAAGTTCTTCCTGGATGTATATAGTTTTGATGATGCTCCAACAGCCCGAAGGTTGACTGCTGCCTGCCCTATAACTTTGGAGACCTGGTTTGCTGCCACCTTGCCCCAACCCCTTGGTCTGGTTGATTTTGAGAATCTTCAGTGATTTCCCTGACTCTGGTTCTCAGCTCCCCATGTTTCCATGGCTTTTTGAGTGCTGCTGCTGACTAGAGAAGCAGTCATCCTCAGTCAGTCACTCACAGTGAAGGGATGTTTTCCCTCTGAGCAACCCAAGTAATGGGATGGGACCACAAAAATTAAAGACACCAATTTTTACAATGAGAGGTTCTTGGATTTCAAAGGTTCTGTATCTTGTATGAAGAACTAAATTGGTCTGCAGGCTTTGCACCAAAAAAAAAAGAAAATAGAAAAAATAAAAGAAACAGTAGTCGTGTAGCCTTACTCATTTTTTCTCTGTACCTTTGCTAAATATAATTCAGCACTGTCCTTGAGGTGGATTCATCCTTTTGTAAATATTCAATGATTTTGGAGTGCTATACAAAAGAAAATTGATGTCATAGCTGCAATTTATATCAAAACCATGTTGTTGGCTGTTAGCAAATGAGTCCATCTGCATTCACTTCTCAACATGGCAGTGAGCAAGAGAGCAAGAGGCACAGGCACAACTGCAAACCATTTGTATTCTCAGCAGGATGCAGACTGCTAGGGACTGAATGGAATACATTAGCTTCACAGGACTTTTAAGTGTCCAGTACAGGTGTTAGAAACTGCTTGACAAGAATCTAAAAACCATAAAATAACTAGGTCTGCTGAGCAAACCCTACAGAAGTTTATGAATCTCTATATGATGGCCCTAATAGGTTATGATGATTTGTACTGTTAATCCTCTAGCACACACTCTATGTAGGATATCTCACTACGAGGATGGATTTCAAAAGGCCATACAAAATTATCTGCTCTGCAAAAATCCCTAGCCTCTGTGAGTTCAGCCTAAATCCCAGCAACATTAAGACAACCTTCTCACTGATTCCAGTGGTGTTTGGATCAAGGCATTTATCCAGCCATATAGAAAACACCACCAAATTGTGCAGTTCAGGTTTTGATGAATGGACAAGTTATAGGTCACTGTCGTGTGCTGCATCAGTTATGCTGGCAATGGTGTGCAAAGCAAAAACATTCATTCTATAAATTGTCAGAATGTGAGCTCAGCTCAAGAAAGCACTTGTCCTCTGCATAGAGATATGAATCCCTGGGGTGCTTGCTGAGGTAGTGTTGATCTATCTGTAATGCAAAAGAGTCTCAGATATTCATGAAATACACCCAAGTTCCAGCATCTTCAGCCTGAAAAAAAAAAAATTGCCAGAATTAGCAAATGTTGTTCTACCAGTCCAAACCAAACACAAAGAAAAAGTAGAATGAGGGTGCAAGTGTAAGAAGCCAACTGTGCTCACGGCAAGCTCCAGAACTTTATTGATAATAGCCTTTAAAATCCCACAAAGCTACATCCTCTGTCTGGGATCATCTCCAGGAGACCTTATAGCACATGTAGCAGCAGTGCAATAAAATCTGGGAAGTTTTATGGCCCAGACTGGCACAACTTCTAATGTGCTCAGAGAGGAATATCTAAGTGGGTTTTAAAGATTAAAAATTCAAGCTTGAACCAAAAGACTTGGACAACTTGGATCTGTGGAACAGAACAATTCTTGAGACACATAGACTTGGGTGTCTTTGGCTTTGGGATGAAATCTGAGGTATAGTCTATTGTTTTATCCTAATTTTTTATTGCATCAAAATTAAAGTAGACGTATAATATGTCAACAACAGAAAAAAAATTTTCTGAGGTTCTTAAGTGCTTTCTGCTTTTATGGATTTCAGTGGGCATAGCTTTCATGTAACAATTAAGCCACTTAAGTACTTCCAAGCATTCCACAAAAGAGAAAGGGCAGTACTTCTGATATCTCTCAAAGACCCTTTCAAACATAAGGGCTAAGACCAGGACTTCTATGAAGATTTGTGAATTGGGGACAATGTTTCAAGACCCGGAAAACAAATATATTATCTTACTGACACTGTCTAGTCTTCAGTTGCACCTGTAAACACACCCAGATTCACTCAGAGTGCAAATTTACCCAGAGCTTTCAGCGAATATAGCTAAAGTTGCAAGTTTACAACAAGACATGGAACCTGTTACTGCAGTTTCCAGTTCTGAACTGCAAGTTTCACAGGAGTCTTGTTTCCTGTCTCCAATAAATGCCTTTTCAGGTGGTAAGGCTCCCTTTGAGAGCATGAAAGGTGTTCCCCTTTGAAAGTGCCTTCTGTGAAGATTATGCATTCCTATGATCAATTTTTCATGCTGCCCTTTTTCTGTCTTTGTGAGATTCTGATTCTCAAATGATAACCTCCTAGAGTCATTCAAAATTATATTTTAGCTGAGCTATCATTAAAAATAGCATCCTCATCATATCTCTCCCAGATAAATCATGTTATGTTATGCAGGACTTTTTTTCCCCCCAGTGAAAATACTAGCAGGATTTCTTTCACAGAGGACAAACTGCAACATTTTCCCTCAAAGAGATGGACATATTGACTAGAATTGGCTCACTTACAGTGAGGAACTGTGGGCAAATGCTTCAAATTTTTTAAGATCAAAGTTGAGTGATTGTCGGGAGAAGTTAAACTTGAGACATTATAAAATCAAATGCAGACCTCTGTCATTTCTGTTAACAAATCAATCCATCAGCTGAGTGCTGGTACCAGCTTTGCCTGGTAACTGTCAATAGCTCAGATAAGAGCCAAGAAGCACACAGGCCTATATCCAACAGGAGGAATAGATCCAGATCCAAAAGTAATGTGGACTTGCACGCTTTTTTAAATTATAGCCCTTGATTTTTCTGTGGTTAAAATAAAAAGTACTCCCAGAGAGACTGTTATCATGATGTAGCCAGTTTAGTCAGACCCAAGGTTTATCAAAACACTCAGAAAAGACCTCTGAAATTTCTGCTGTAGTTTCTTGAGGACTGATCCTGTAGAAGTCTCTTTTGCATAAAACTAGTTAAAAGTGTGTTGCAATCTTTGAGCCTCCAAGGCTTCCGTGGAGAGAAAATGCTTAGTCATGTACTATACCCTACTTCCTAAGACCCTCTGTTATCTCCCTATTGGCTGTATGCCAAATGTCCTACGACTATAGGTCAAAACACCAAGACCTCAGACTATTGGCTAGTTATCCCAATCCTACCTAATCCTATAAAAACCCCTACTTCTGCCCACTTCGGTAGAAGACGCTGTTCCTGGACCCCTTCACGGAACCCCCAATAAAGAACTCGTGGAATACTCCGGGTCGGCTCTTCTCGTCTCTTNCACACCTGAACTGCTCTGTCCAGTTCTGGGCTCCTCAGTACCAGACAGACAAAGGTGCACTTGGAGAAGGTCCACAACAGGGTTACAAAGGGGATAATGGGTCTGGAGCATGTTTGTTATGAGGAGACATTGTGGGAGCTGGGTCTGGTTAGTATGGAGAAGAGAAGACTGAGCAGCAATCTCATCAGTACAAATAAATATCTCAAAGGTCGTGTCAGAGGATGGTGCCAGACCCTTTTCAGTGGTGCCTAGCAATAGGATGAAGAGCAATGGCCACAAACTAAAACACAATAAATACCATTTAATGAGAAGAACTTCCTCATGTTAAGGGTAGCAGAGCACTGGAACAGTTGCCCAGGGAGATCACGGAGTCTCTCTGAAGACATTCCAAACCCACCTGGATGAGTTCTTGTGCCCCCTGTTCCAGGGCACCCTGTCATGGCACTGGGGTTGGACTGGGTGATCTCCAAACCCAAACAGTTCTATGATTCTGTGATTCTCCACCACTACACTCGTGTGCACAGTGGAGGCAGTCCTAACTGGGTGATGAACTCTCCCAGAACAAAGACATCTGGGACTATCCTGATTAACCCACCATTAGGATCTAGAACGTAAGCTTCCTGCCACAGGTTTTCCATGAGAAAGAGCTCAGCTTATTCAAATAAACTTATGCTCAAGCTGTCAGTAAGTGAAGCACACAATATATGGTTGATAATTGTTACCCCATGACAAGAAGTCTAGGAGTCCTATTTATATAAAATACAGAAGAAAACTTTGGGACACTTTCTACATGACTTGATAATAATATGCATTCTTTATGCATGTGCCTGTCTATAAAACAGGAGTCTTTGTTTTGGGTTTTCTGTTGGTTTTGATTTTTTTTTAATAAAGAGATGCTATATGAAGAGGTTCATGTGCAGAGTATTAAAAGTACTTAAAATTAGGTGCATTTGTTATGAATTCATCACACATCCTGGTAACATCTTTAATCCTTCAAAAGGGCTTCACAGAGTGAATGAACAAAGCCTAGTAAATCGGGCTGCTCTAAATATTTGCGTAGAGCCTTCAGTCTGTACAAGCTCGATCTACACTCTCAGAGCCCACTGTAACATTCTCAAAATCTACACTCTCAGAGCCCACTGTAACATTCTCTTTCAGACCTGGAGTGAGGCTGTGAAGTAAATCCCTCCCAGCCTCTTCCCCACTGAAGTTCATTCAATTTTCAGGCTGCACCATCGGGGCTGTTCAATCAGCCGCAGTAGAATTCACCCAGCCACGTTCAGAAGATCCTTCTGTAGTGGGTGAACATTGGGGCCCTCCTTTCACAAACACACCTAGAGGCACATTTTAAAAAATGTGATTAATATACAGGTGGATTAAAAGAAAAAACAGGTCAAATAAATAAATAATTGGTTACACATTGTTCACTCAGCATCCCTTGGAAGCAAGCAAATTCATAGCATTGTCTGGAAATGATGTGCTGTTCCAGCATTGGTTTATTTTATTTTAATAGCCTTCAGCTCTTTTTTTTTTTGTTCTCTGATTGGTAGACCTTCAGGCATTTCCACAGAGGCAGGAACCCTGGATAGTTAACCCCTAGATAAGTTAGCCTAAGCATTTTTTTCCTTATTTCTCCTTCAAGATCCCTAAGAAGTAAACAGATTCCCTCTTAGTCTCCTACCCTCATCATCCCTCCAGGGGACCATAGACAGAAAACCTGAGTGTGTACATATTTCTGCACATCTCCAGCTCAGACTTTTTGTAGTTCTCTATCTAAATGAAAATGTCCACCTTTCAGAGTCTATTCCAAATTCATTGAAAACCTGTCAAGAACAAAACAGGCTCCTAAAGAAACATCTTAGGGATCATAGAGTTTAAATATTGTATATCAAAATCAGAAATGTTCCAATTATTGAGAACTGGTTGGAAAATCTAGTAGCTCAAAGCTGCTAAGATGCTTTTTTTTTTGCTTTTTTTGTTGTTTTTTAATTTTTTTTAACTTGGTTTTGGCTTTAGTTTGGATTTTTTTAGGGGTTTTCTTTGGGTTTTTTGGTGTTTTTTTTAGTTTGGTTTTTGTGCATGTGTGTGTTCAGTTGATTGGTTGGGTTTTTTTGGGGGGGTTTGTGGGGTTTTTTAAGTAGCTGTTGGCTGGACTTATTCTTTGTTCCACTCTGAAAAAATGGGTCTTCTGTTGAGTCCTCTGAAGGGTGGACTGTGAATGTTCTCAACTGTCTCTAGAGAAACATTTCCAGAATTCTGTCACTTTATCAGCCAAGACATTGAACTCATATGGAAATAGAAAAATGTACTGGAAAATCAGAATTTTGTCTAAAAAAACTAGAACTCCATTCATGTGAAAAAAAGACCTCTAGGGACCAGTTTAAGCACTAAGAAAAATTTTCAAATCTTTGTTTTCTTCTTTTGAAAGAGTCTGGCCATCCTAGGTCTAATCTAATCAAGTATCTGCTGGTCAGGGAGGAGAATGACAACCGATCTTGACAACTGTTGATACAAAATCAAAATGACAGAGGATTATGTGCTCAACAAGAGACAAGGAATGGCTGAGAAGCTACAGAGCACAAGGTACTTGATTAAAAGTGGCTTTTATCTTAATTCAAGTCAAAATGGCACTGTAGACAAATTTGCCCTAATCTGTTCAAGTTAAGCAGCAACAAGAGGAATTAGTCAATATTTGAGAAGCAAAAGTGATGTTTTTATGCTAAATAACTTGATAAAAACAAGCCACCCCTGTTTCCTGCTCTCTACACTGTTAATATGCTGAATTTTCTCCACAAATAGCACTCGTCGGTGGCTCTTACAAGGCATCAGTTGGCTCCTGATAATGTCAACTTCTGCTCTAAGAAAAGGGTTTCATTAATGCCAGTGTGAGATTATGTGTTCAATGCTTCTCAGTGGTTTCCAAATGAAATGGACTCAGGAACTGAGTCATTTTCACTTGGGACTACTGCAGTCAAAGACATTCTCCTGGAGGAGAGAAAATAAAAGCAAAATACCATAAAGTGTATAGATGATGCAGTCCCATGCCATTCTGCAGACTTAAATGAAGTCTTTGCACCTCAATAGATCCTCCTGCAGGAGTCTCAAACTCCACAGAATTGAAACAGTCCTCCCAAGAGTAGGTACAATATTCTAGAGTCCAAATAAATTTAAGTATCAGTCTGGTGGGAGAATCAAATAAAATCCAAGCATGCCTGCCTTCCTTCCAGGCCCCTAAGCCATTTGTGCAGAGGTGCCACCCAAGGAGGTAGGCACATGCTCTCCTAGGATGCGTTTTGGGGCTGAAGGTGGTGGTGCCTGATCACAGTCTGGGTGACCTTCACAGGTCAAGAGGTGCCAGGGTCTGCATCTGTGCAAGTGTGGCAATCACCAGGCTCTTCATCACCCCCTGTACTCCTGCCAAGAGCTCATTTCTCATAGCTAAACCTCCCTCATCCCGAAACACCCGCAACACCCGTGGCCCAGGATGGGTTTGGTTGATTCCTTGGAGCCTGAGGAGGATTGAGAAGAGGTGAGACAGGAGGCCTGGCTGTGCAGTGTCATGTTTATCTCATATGCAGGCAAATGCAAAGGCTCTTCCTTCCAGGCCCAAAGGTACACTTGTTCAAAATTTTGTGCCTTGCTTTCATTCTATCTCCCTTCCCTTTTTCCCCTCCTGTTTTTCCTCACCCTTTCCTCCTTGGATGTTGTCATTGTTCACATCTCACATCAAAACATGGTGCCTAAAGGTTTTGCCAGTGACAAAATTTCAGTTGTGTCCATGACACATCCATAAAGATGTGATTTTCCATGAGACTCCATCTTGTAGATTATTTGGTGTGTGTGAGGTCTGAGGTAAAAGCTGAGAATCTTAAACTCATTTCATAGAAATGACAGAAGTTTTTCAGCCTTAACTGCTCCCAGGAGCTTTTTTTAAAAAAAGCCATTGGTTTCAATGTCTTTGCACAGGAACAAATTCTTGGAGTAAAGAAAGAGATTTTGATGCTAACACACACAAAGAATCAAATGCAGAGTTTTCCTCCTTCTGCACCGTTGTCTTGACTACAACAGTAAAAAAATGTATTTGTCACCAAAACCAGGCAACCTCCTTGAAATAAACAAAGGAAGCCACAACTATGGATGAGAGGGTGTAATATTTTTTAATAATTTTCTTTTGAGAAATTAATCTAAACCAGTTTCTGCAGTGGTATATAATATATTGCAGTTTAAATGATTCATACACCAGCTTACTTTACAGTTTGCATATGATACATTTTAATTTATAATTTAAATACAAAAAACTCCCAGCAATCTATTACTGGTGGATAGGGAGAGAATGCAATCAGGATTTGAGGAACTGTTGCCCAGTCACAGCTTCTATAAAATCTGTTAGTAGTGGAACACTGAAAGTATTTCCCCACCACAGCCATAAAAGCAGGATTATATGCATGCCATGATTTCAGAAAGGACTTGATTAAATCCAAGACTAAGAGATATTATTTAATTAATCTCCCCAGTACATTTCATTTGCAGTTTATTTTTTATAGAAAGACTGTTTTCATGACAAACTGAGTGAAATCTCAATTTTGGGTTTGGTTTCTACACGATAAACAATAAAAAAATGTCTTCCAGCAAGGACATTATTTGACATTTTGCTAGATATTAATGGGCTAGTAAGATACAATTTGCCAGACTAGTCATGATACAGGTAAAAAATGCAAATGTTTCCAGCAAGCTGTCAGTGAAAGAATTGTTATTGCTCAAATAACTTGTATTTGAGTCAACAATTTTCCTAATTCTATATGAACAGATGTTATTGCAATGTATTAATTAAAGATAAGCATAAATAAACATTTTTAGGAAGGATATTTCATGAATAGTACTCTATTTTCAGTTACTATGTAGCATTCCCTCACATCTTCTATAATTTAAGTAATACGTTCCACATTCATTAGGTGTTCTGAGCCCAAGGGCCTGGTATTTATGAATGTTGTATTTCATGTTTATCTCAGTAGCGTACAAGTATTTGTACTGCTCAAGGCTGATGAGATCCTCTGAAGCCAGTAAACCCCTGCCTAAGTTACTTTCTATCACATCTGCAGAGAAGCTCTCTGACAGAAATAATAATCTGCTGTGGGTCAATGATGTTCACGCGACCAACATAACTCTCCTGAATGGGTCAATTAGAGCAAATGCTGCCAGTGAGCCATCCTACAAATGTGGGATTGTTGCCTTGTAATGACTGTTTTCCCTAAAATTCTGAAGGCTGTGCTAATTTGCAGTGCATACAAGAAAACAAAAACATAACAGCAGAAGAAGTTCTCACTTTTGCTCAGAGATCGGGTGCTCCCCCAGAAACTGTTATCAGAGGCACTCCACCCTTTCTATCAAAGCTTTCCAAAATTCCTCGGTTGAGGGCACATTTCGGGCTGCAGGTTGCTTTCAACATCCCATGACCTTGAACATAAACAGTAATTATTGATTTTCTGTCAGGCATTTATAAAAGCCAGATATCTTTTTTAATGTATAAAGTGCAATAGAGCAACCATAACCTGAGCTTGGACTTCACAAACAAAACAAAAGGGGTGATGAATTAACAAAGCTCATGCCAAGCCTTCTCTTTAGATTTGGCCATTCCTTGTGTTTGCCTGTTAAATCCACAGCCCAATCCCTACATCTTAGACACCCCTTCTTTTGCTTCAAAGCTGAGTGAAATGTATGCAGGATATAAATGTGGGAGCCTTGAAACCCTTTGCCAGGAAGATGATCAACAGCTACTGGAATTAAGTGTTTGTGAGAGATGCGCAATAGCACCCAGTCTTTATTTGAAAGCTGTAGGAGACAGCAAAACCACTATTTCATCTATTAACTTGTTACATTTGTTACTTTCTTGATCTCCCAGATCCTCGTCTGTCTGGCCATGAAAGAAATGAAGCTGTCAGTGCTGTTTGCAGAAAGATGAAGCCCAGAAATGCCTACAAACATGGGGGACTATATATATTTCAGGCAAAGATTTAAGTGAAGGTGAAACAGGTAGAAGAAGACAAAACCCTTAAGACTTTAGATTTGCTGGTGGTTCCTGTCTCCAAGATGACAGCTTGCTTACAACTTGCCTGGGTTTGCAAAGTTTGGATCTCCTTGCTCGCCCCATTCTGCAAGGGCATGAAGCAAAGAAGTCTTGAACGAATGGCACCATTAAAATAAATATTTAGGGATAATCTGGGTCCACATGCCATGTGGAAACCTTACAGCTCTGTCAACAATCATCAAATACTTGCTAGGCTTGGAATAGAGAGCAAGTGATGAAAATGTTATTGCTTCTCTCTCACTTCTGGCCTTCTGTCACTGGGACAGAAAGGCTCTTCCCTTTCACTCACTCTTTTTCTACTGCTTTCTGCTATGACATCTTTTCCTCTATTTCAGTTTTAGTGAACAATTTCCCTGATCTGTGCTTTCTGAAATCATCAGTCTCCTGGCTGCCTTTTTACCTTTCTGCTTGCTAAGACCAAGGTATTTGAACCTCAGGTAAAATCTCCTGTGAAACCTTTGCCTGGGAATGAACCAGGTCAGATGACAGAGTTTTGCATTATCCAAATCAAAAGTTATGAACCTGTATGGAATCAGCACCAAATGCACTTAAGGTGCCCACTTCACTACTAGATTTGGTGATAGTTTGCTAAGATTATTGATTCTCTGCAAGACGGGTTGCAGGCTGACAAGTGCACTGCAATGGTTATGGTTTTGCCTTCTGCTTTTCCTCACAAAGAATCATCTCAATTATGTCATCTCTAGATCCTCTTAATCCAAACCCCTTGTGTCTCCTATCCCCTTTTTGTTCATCGCTCTTGATCCTTGTTCCACTCTGCTCTCTCTGCTGCTCGTGGCCTAGGATCTCTGAACTTAATGATAAACAGATTAAAATCTGCTTTTTCAAATATTATTACTTTGTATTTGTGCTGGCAGTTTTTTTCAGAGGAAGGGCAAAAGTACAGATCTGACCCACAATCTTTTAGCTGTAGACTTCAGTCTTTAGCTCAAAATACAGAAGGCTACAGCTTCCCAGCACCAGGACTGCAAAGAAATATTTACTATGGCTAACATGACATTTTTATCACTGATTCATTCTCTGTTTTATTCAGTTGGAATTGGAAAAGGTAAATATTTTTTTTAATTTTCTCTCCAAGGAGTATCAGTTCAATAGCTGATAAATATGTTTACTATAAATTCTGAAGTCATTTATTAAAAATCTTTTATGCCAAACTGTGATTTAGGCATGGTATCAGCATATCAGGCTTTGCATCAGAGGGATACATTCTAGCAAGAGATGCTTCCAAAGAAAATTAGGCTGATGGTCTAGGACATACAAAAAGAATAAAAGTATTTATTACTTTTATTTGATAGAACAACAATGACCAGAATAAAANAAAAAAAAAAAAAAAAAGAATTTGAGATTTTTGGCATTAATATGTTGTCAGGAAATAATCTTTGAACCTCTCTAGTCACAGTCTGCCTTTATCCCTTACAAATTGCTGAATTTGATTAGCATGAAGAAAAATTTTCTTGAGCTTAAAAACAGAAGTGCATCTTGCTCTGTTGAGAAATCAGCCTTAAACTTCATGGCAAAATTTAAAAAGAAAATGAATGAGAATCAAGTCTAGATGTATGTATTTGTCTGTATGCAGAAGGTGCAGGGAAGGATGAGAGAATCAAAGTATAGGAGCAATGAGGAAGAGAAGTCAAAGAAAGAAAATAAATAAATAAACATGCAGAGAGAGATTCTCAGCTGGGGTAAATCATTGCTGCCCTGTTAAGGTTAATACATCCAGACAATTTTTATGTTTAATACAAGACCCTTTGGCTTCAGCTGTGGTAGACCAATTGCATTTAAGCACACACCATTTATTTTCAAAACTGACCGTAGGCAGAAGATACAATACTCACTCCACAAAATTTCTCTAGTACAGTCATTTTCTGAATAACAATTTCATCCAGGCTGAAGCAGACATGTTTGGACAAAAGAGGCATAATACCACCCCGAACAAAATTTGAAAGAATAGTCACCACTGTCCCTGACACAAGGCAGTGGAGAAAGTCATCCACTACCAGCAAGTTAATGTATTTCTCTCCCTCTGTTAAATTGTTACCTGTGGCTTCCCTTTCCCTTTCCCTTTCCCTTTCCCTTTCCCTTTCCCTTTCCCTTTCATCTTCTCCCCTCTCCTTTTCCAGAAATACCCTTTCCCCTTTCTAATGCGACATTCATTTCACTGGTCCAGATTCAGCTTCTGATTAAGTTTTCTTGACTATGCAACACAAAAGGGTTTTTAAGTCTCCTTTATTTAACTGAGCTGAAACTGGGAGCAACAGGAACCATCCTACTGAAATTGGTTGCGATTTCTGCACATGCAATTACTCACAAACGAGCGCATTCATTTTTAATGACAATTTTATCCAGATATCTATAACAAAACTCCTGCTTTAATGGGGAAAAATCAGGAGACACTCCATGCTGAATGCATTGTTCAGCTTTTTTACAGAGCTGTTCTTGGAAATAAAGCCCGTTTTGCGATAAACTGTTCCCAGGATTGAGCCTGATATTTGTTTTCTTGTATTTCTGTCATGAGAGCTCTCTAATGCGAAAAGATGTATGTTCTAAGTATCTACATAATGGCTTCCCTCCAAAAGGGCCATTACAGGCTGTAAAATAAATAGTACTCATTTAATTCCTTTTGTAAATATACACAGTTTGGAGACAATAATAACACAGAGAAAGTAAATTAAGCCACAGAAAACCACTGCATCCAAATGAGTTTGTGAAACCAAGGGAAAAAGACAACCACAAGATAATGGAAGAGTATCTTGTGGCGAAGGTCCCCAGCTCAGTAAACTATTTAAGCATATGCTTAATGGAAGAAATGGTCCTGGGTAACTTGCTAAATGAAGATTTACAAAAAAAGCCTACAAAAACAACCAACTGAATATAGAATGTTCAAACCTCACAAACACTGATTGAATTGTTCTCTATTTGACAATCTAAGAAACCTCTCCACTCCATGGGTGAGACTCCCAGACAAGGAGTCTGCAGTGAGTCAGTTTCATCCATCTTGGCCAGACCTTCCAGTGTCTTGAGCAGCAGCCTGTGTCCAGCACCCATTCCTTTGTTCTTTGTTCAATTTATGACTTTGTGTTTGCTGTTGCAAAAGGCACATTGCTTGGTCAAGCTCAGTTTGCTAATCAACACAAATCATTCCATCTCCACCACAGCTCCTCTCATCACCTTGCCTTATCAGATAGGATTTTATTCAAAGCATTGACAGAACTGTTAAATAGCAGTCTTTACTGGCAGGTCACCTGTCCAGTAATGATCTCTAATTTACAGGAATGTTTTGAGTTCTTCCCATTAGCAGCTTTTAATCAATTCAATGCATCCATGTTGATTTTCTACTCTTCTGTGTGGGACCAGGGCAAAATTTTTAGCAAAGCCTAAGTCCATGAAAAGGATATTATTCTCCTTATCCAGCATAGCTTGTAAAGCTATCAAGTAAAGTTATCCACTTTAATTTGACAAGATCTACTGCTAATAATCTTAGGTAGATTAGCATTAATTACATTACTGTCTTTTAATCCTGTATCAGTCAAATCCCAGATTGACTGTTCCATTATCTTCTCTGGAATCAATGTCATACTGAAAGAACTGTAATTACCCTAGTCATACTATTTATCCTCTAAACAATCAGTATTTTTTGAGATTTTCCTGCAGTTTCATGGTCTTGCTAACCATCAGGTTTAGAGAATTTAAGAGAACTTTGTCTGATTCCTTCAAAATTCTTGAATGCAAGTTATCTCCCTCTGTTTTAAGATATTTTAACTCCTTAGGAGTTGCAACAAGAGCAACATTCAGTCAGAGGGAGTACCACCCATCCAAGCATGCTCTGCATCACAGGACACAGGAGGAAGGATGTCCCAGGGGAATCCAGAACTGCCACTGGCACCAAATTCTTCCAGGAAAAGAAGCATTTCTCAACATGGCATAAATCGGTGTTCAGTTTGAGGTATGGAGCAATCTTTAGCCTGCTCAAGAGAAAGGTAGATTTCTCCATTCAGGGGGAAATTTTGGTGGAAATGGAACTGTTGGAGAGCACTCTGAAATCCAGGCTATGACATTCAGGAGTATCTGCAGGATCAGACTGAAAAACTCTTTTTAGGAATGATTAGGGAGCAAGCACATTGTGATCCTCACTGGGCACAGCTAAGGGAATTAGGATTTTGTATCTCATGACTTCAGCACAGTTTTCCTACTATACAGGAAACAGGGTGGCTCCAGACACTAGAATTTCACCAACAATTATGCTGAGAATAATTTCTTTTGTGTTTTTCTTTCTTGGGTGTTTTGGGTTTTTTTGGCATTTGGCAGGGGGCGGGTGGCATGTGTGTGTTGGCACTATGACGTGATTCAATTTTTTTTTTTATTTATCTTTTTGCACAATCTTGTTAAAGCAAGAACAGTAAAGAAAGAGTAATCCCTCATCTCCACTAAGTCATGTCCCAGTGCTTCAGGGAAAGGTTTTCAAAAAAGGACTGCAAACAAAAAGCTGTTAAAAAATGGGTCAATATAATTTATGGTGCTTTAATGACATCACTACCAAATCAGTCACTTGCTGGGTTTGTCTCACTGAATTAACAGTTCAGGTAGTGGGAAAACCACAGGATACTAAGCATGATTAAGTATTAATTAGCAGAACATAAAGGGTTTGATTTTAGGACCAAATCTTTTTATTGATCTTTAGAACCAAATCTTTTTGACGATCCCTTAATTTTTGTTATTTAATAAACACAGGGTTTACAAATCTTCAGTTCTTTTGCCTTGCTCAAATTGCATCTGGCTGTGTCCAACTCACTCTTTTCTAATTTTGGGAAGAAGCCTGCACTCAGCACCCAATTTAGTGTAAGTGAAGGGGTACATTCAGATAAACCAGGGAATGTAACCTATTCATTTCCACAGCACCCGGATGATAGATTCTGCCCTCAGAGTCACTGGCCGTGAGCTTTTCCCTTGCTTTGTACAATATTCTGGACAAAAATAATATAGTACAGCTTCCCATTATTGTTCAGGCTCCCACTCCTGATACTCCTGGGTTGTAAGAAGCAGTGACAATGTGTTACACATAAACCCACAATAGCCTGTCTGAAGAGTTAAATTATTAAAGGCATCACTAGCAGAAGCTGAAAAATGAAGTATCGAATTAAATATCTCCAATAGAAGTCTTTTCTTTTCCCAAATCCCAAACCCCCTGCATTACACAGCAACCAGAGGAGAACAAATCAACTCAACGGACCTGTAAGACAAAATGGGAAAAAACAATTTTTTAAAGGTTTCAGTGAAGAATATGTTGCTTTGCTGCTGTTCTTTTTTGCTGTTGTTTGTGATTTTTATAATCTGTCAAAGGTTTCACAAATTCTAAGGTATGAGATGACTTCACAGTGAAAAATTATGTATTCAGAAAATGTAAAAAGTAGAACATTTTGCTTTCTTTAGGTTGGCTGGGGAGACCATGTGTGATAGGGAGAGACAGAGATTTAGAGAATTTTATTTGCTTTGAGCAAAATATTTTTGAAGATGTTAGATATCTGTTATTCTTGCTTTTATATATATATATTTGGCTAAACCCATAAATGTTTTACAGACTATTATAATATAGGAAATTGCAATTAACTCTGGAAGCAGCCCTATCGCACTTCTGCTCTGAAACTGGTATTAAGGATTGACAGAGTCAAATCCAGGAGTTTTACTGCTTCATCAAGGGATTTGCCTCTTCTTGTGGTTGCTATGAGCCCAACCTCCTTGCAGACAAGGTGCCAGGAAAGGATGTGCAACATGCACTCAACCTTTTGCATAAAGATGTACTCAAACTTTTTACAATGCAGCATTTTACAACAAATTGCTGAAATTTCCCACTTCTGGAGCACAGATGCCAAGAACCCTGCACAACTACATCTACAGCTCTGAGCACAAATCCCAGCCGTGTGTGCAGACTCATTTGGTTCACAAAATTATTTGTACAGTTTATGGACACGCTAAGATCCTGAGGCTTTTTAGTAATACTGAATATCTTGCTATTGTTTGCTCGTAGCCTAGGGTAAGAATCACTAAATGGGTGTTTGGCTTAACTGTAATGGAAAGTGGATATGAAAATAACAGGTAACAGCAATATAAAGCAAATGATTCAAAGCATCTCCATTACAGCATCACCATAAGCATCAGAGGAATGGTTATGAAACAAGAGCGCAGCACTTTCCTCCTTAGCTGCTCCTTTGTGAGAAAGGAAATGGATCAGGTAAAAGACAGAAAATCTATATCCAGTTTTTTCTAAATGGCCTATTACATCAGAGTAACACCTCAATATCATATTAAGAATTTTATAGCTTAATCTATTGGATCCACATGAATTTGATATCTGGCTTTATGCGCCGAACACAACTCATTGTGAGCACAAAGGGCTGCTGTGGACCTGAAGGCAGCCTGCTCCCCTCCGTGCTGCCTCCCTCCCATGTCGCTTCCTAGCACACAGTGATTTTTGGAATTCACCTCACATGCAGGCTATTTTAGTTGTTTTTTCTCTAGTTTGTTCAGGTATTTCAGAGAGTAACAAAAGCAGGGCATCATCTGTTTTTCCCGGGAGTTCTGCTGTGAAGGAGACTGGAGAAACATGGGGTGTCTAACATGCAGGCAGCAGTACCAGAAATGGATGAGAGGCTTGATTCACTGGCTCCACTGGAATGTGACATAATGTCCATGCTGGAATGTGCTGGCTGGAAGTGTGTTCTGGGATGGATATCAAAAGGGTTAATTCAGTTTATGCTTTGTCCTGTGAGGTCCCTGGGAAGTGTACCACCCCTGTGGCTCTCCAACAGCCACACAAGCAGGGCTGGGCCAAGTAACATTTAACTAATTAACATTTAACTAATATTTCATCAGTATGGGAAACCAAGCTCTGAATCTTGGTTTGTACTCCGGCTTTTCCAGACTTCACTCCTGGGATAAGCCTTTAGCCTTTTGAAGGGGTAGATAAGAGTGAAGAAAAGTAAATGCCTCACTGAACTGAGTAAAGACTGTCACTCCCCAGGGGTAGGCCATCCAGGCATCTGTGTCAGTCTGAGGCTCAGTCACCCTCCAGCTGTGCTCTTCTCCTTTTTGAGCCTTTTTGTGGCTGTCCCTGGGCAGCACAGGCACCTCTGCATCAGTAACACCTCACTCCCAGGCCCATTGTCAGCTGCTGCAATCAGTCTGGGTTCATGCTGTGTCTGGGTCTTTAGCTCTGTTATCCTCCACTTGATCTGCTTTCTGGCTCACCAGGGCACAGGCCATTCACTTCTAGCTTCTGCCATATCCAGAGACACCTTCCTCATGAAACAGCACAAAAGCATCAAACAGCCACAAAATTGAGTCTAGTCCCCATGCAACCGCATTGATCCCATCTCCATGGTGCCTGTTAGTGCTACCTGCTGTCTGTATCCCTCTGGACCTTTGGAGTGCTGCCTCTCCACTTCAGGAGTTACCTCATTTACCCCAAATATGTCCCTAAATGTCCTTACATCTGGAGGCCATTCGCTTTCACCTTCTGTCCATATAACCATACTACAACAACCTCCAGAGCTGCAGTCCCTTGGCCTAGGATATTATTTCTGCTTTACTGGCCATCACTCAGGAGTGGGTCTCCCCAGCACGCCTTTGTGTGTGTGCCAGTGATGTACTTTATCCACTGAAACTGTCTCTTCCTGAGCTCCCCTCGGGGGAGCCTGACTCTGTTATATTCACAGCCGGATGAGCAACAATTTTCCAGAGGTGAACATAGCAAACTGAAGCTACTAGTTCCAGGCAGATACATATGTTGACTTTTCAACTCAAATCTTAAGTCTGAAGTACATATATTTTATTTTTCCAAGGCAGCTATGCTCCAGTGCTGCCCTCAAAATTCAGTATGATGGGTATCTTTCACACAGCCCTGTTCATCAGACTTGCCTGCCAATTTTTTATTAGGAGGTGATGCCTTAGTACTGCTGGTTTTGCTGCTTGTTTTCCTAGTCTGACAGTGCTCTGTACGTCATTAACTACTGCCCTTGAGATGGTAAGAAGAAATGCTTAGCAGGAATAAGAGTTGGGGCAGAAATGATTCAGTAAGATCTGGCTCACATTCACTTAAACATGACTCAACCTTTGTCTCCATGCCCAGTGAAGAGAATCTGTATTATGAATTATCTCACCCTAAAGCTGATGGCTAAGCAATCGCATACATCATCCCCTAAATTCCTCCTTTCTGTTAATTGACTGAAAAAGGAAACAAAGTAAGATAAAATGGTTCCTCTTTCTGGGAGGAAGAGCTCAAGTGCTCAGACTGATCCCAATCTACCTGTATAATTTAAACAATATTCAAGGTTTTTTTCATACTCGGACATATTTATCTGTGGGTGGAATCAATAATCCTTAAAAGATATCCACTGAGAGCATAACCAGCCACTGGAAGCTGGTCACTTGGTATCTGACAAATATGACACCCAACTCTCCTACACTTCTTCCCCTTCTCTGTGTAAGTGGAGGCATATAAAATACTGGTGGAGAAATGGGTCTGTACAAGAGTGTGGTATAGAGATATATTAATATTATCTACAGCAGATTGCCCCTAGCAGCTGCTATAATCTGCATGGGAGGCACTCAGAGTGCACAAGTTTCCCCTGTTCAGTGAACAACCTTTCCAGCACACATTTATATTCAAGTCTGATCCCTGCTATGTGTCCCAAGGGCATATCAGCATCAGTGTTCAGAAGGAACAGGTTTTCAAACATATTAGAAATGTTCGATCAACTGTTAGGTCAATCTCCTCACATGCCTGTCACCATGTCCCTTCAAGTCCTTTAGTCACAACGGGGTTGGGGATTTTTCTAGTTATCTCCCAAGAATAAGTAAGTTTGTTTCTTTTTAGCCAGGGGCCTATTTGGTGCAAATCAAAATAGAAACACAAGTGGTATGTGAGACCCATCATTTATTTCTAGAATGTTTTCACTATCTCTACTCAAGTAAGGGCTTAAGCTCACCATGACTTGTGCTGTCAGCCAGTTCCACACGACACCCAGAGCTGCTTTTCTTATGGTTAAATATAATCAGAAAGTACTGTCATACTCCATCTCCCAGGCTGTTTTTTCTTTGCCTACAAGCAGTATCTTACTCTAGGATGAAAAGCTGGAGGATTTCTTCAGAAGTTCTGGGTTGTTTTTTTTTCTGCCTTAAAATAACTAGACTCATAAATAAAGCAGAACTGTGCCCTCAGAATCAGATAGTGCTGCTCAGTGTGATCACAGGAAACAGATGAAGGCCCCTGTGGCCTTGGTGACTCTCTCTGTTGTGTCTTTGAAGTGTTTATGTGCAAATAAGGATAAGGAGGCACCAAGTTCTCCTGTCAGTGATTTTTCTTCCAAGTTTAAGTAATTCATGTGACCCATTGTGGCTCTTATGTATGACAAGATGAAGCATGTCTTGATCGATGGTATGCTTCTTCTAAAGCTAAAGATGACATCTAAGATGGGTCAGATGAGCCACTCCCAAAATATACATATTTCTTTCCCTTTAACTAGAAGGATGACACCTGAACTTGAGTGAAATCAATCTTGGCAAAGAGATAGACCCCAATGGAGATAAAGTAAAGTAGTGTTCGGAGCCACGCAGCAGTTCAGGCACTGAATAAGGAATAAAACACAAGTTCTTCTTTATCTGTTGTGATATTTCTGTCCTGTTGAACCTATTCTCCCCAGAGCTCTGGGACAAAACCAGGTATTCAAAGTCTGATACTTGTGTTGAAAGGCCAGTGGCAGAAGAGATGCTGAAATGCCCTTATGCATTACAAAGAAGCAATAAAGGGAGTAAACTTGTTTTTCACATTTCAGCTTTGTAATTCACCGTAAAAAGGAAAAGCTCCCAATAGTGTCCTTGGCATCCAGAGTTCATAAGAGCACTTGCTGTAAGCAGTGTCATCTTCTCTTAGAAAAAAAAAAGCCCTATAAAATTGTCTAGGAGAAACAATCAAATCCTAATGAAATTACAAGAGCCTGCAAAGAAGTCTGCCATAATAACATGTTGCCCCAGTCCTACCTGCTCTTAGCAAGAGTTGCATTGCAGTGGCCAAACTTCTCAATGGTTTCTTTCCAAATAAAGATGTTGGCAGGTGGGATATGTGCTTTACTGATCTACAGCAAATTAAATATTTGTCATATGACAACCCAGGGAAATACAGTGGGAATTCCAATCTGTGCTTTTGTTGTATTTCAGAGATCTCTGCACTCCTTTATGCTCCATGGAGAAGCCAAGGCTACAACAAAGGCTGTCGGTGTTGAGAGCAGGACAGCAGGATAAATAATTAGGAATGCACAGTATGCTAGGCAAACACATTCAGAAATTGTAGTTGTCGCTAGGTATCTTCATGGGTTTCTGCTCATTTGAGCTCTTGCCAATAGTGTGATACCATTGCCAACTGTATCCAAAACCACCAGGAGTGCAACTCAGTGATGGGAATAGTCTTTACTCAGTCTTAGGAAGAGGTAAACACTAGTGATACATCATTGTTAGTGTTTGGCTTGGAGGGTGGACTTTTTTCCTTTGTTTTCCAAAAAAAGTAATAATTTTCAGGAGAGGAATAATGTGTGCCTTCAGTTATCATAATTTACCTGCATACTTTCCTCTTGCCCTGGATTTTGTCAGCATGGCGTCACCATGTCTTTAGTCCCTGATAAGTTTTCGGCTCATCTAAGGATACTCACAGTGCAAGAACAAAAAAGTCAGAAGCTGAGCAGGCATTGTTCTACTTTCACCTCAGCTGTATCTGAATCCAGTTTTGTAGCAGGGTTTAATAGCACAAGTAAAAACCACCATCCGTGATGGTAACTCCCTGCATTCATGACTTAGAAAAGTGGTTTTCTCTCCTGTGAAAACTCCAGCCCTGGTCAGTAATCCTCTGAAAAGCACCTGTAAATTCATTACAGACATAAATGCATACCTAATAGAGAATGCAAAATAAGGAATAGACTTCTTTATTTAGAATATCACATTATCTCAGGACAGAATGAGGTATATTTGATGTTAGTTAGTACTTCATTCTGAAGCTTCTTCCAAATACTACCAACCACAAATCAAAAAATAAAAAAAAAATAAAAACCAAAACAAAGTGGAGTACATATCTGGGTTATGCTGGCATATGCTGAAGACCTCCCAGAGCTGTACCTAAGAAGTGTGAAGTAACAGCAAGATGCAACCTTAGGCTGTGAGTCCAGAGCCTGCTCTCTCAAGTTTGTTTTTCAGAGCTGGTGCCATATGGTACAAACAAACTGCCAAAGACTGGGCCTGGCTTGCAGTTGGAGGGGATTTTCCTTCTGTGCCTGATAAGATCCCCTCCTCCCCACCTTGCAGCCACCTGCAGGTCCAGTCTGTCTGGAAGGGATTGGCAAATCAGTGGTGAATTAGTGAATTAAGGATCAGCATTCCCACTCCAGCAAAGAACAAGCACTGGCCTTTGATGAACTGAAATGTGTGCAAGGGGAAATTATGGAATAATTTCCAGGATAGCTCCCATTCTTCAATTTGTTCTCTGCTCTGTTGGTGAAGGCTGGCTGTGAATAGATAGTTTTAGGAGCACGGGTATCAGCTTTGTATGCTGGCAAATTCCCTGAGTGGATCCTCTAAACACGTTATTGCAATGACCTCAGTTGAATAGGAATTAATTTTTTAATAAATTCAGGTATTTCAGTTATCTGCAATAGTTCATTGGAGCAGATGGTGAGATGAAAAGCTACCCTTGCTTTCACATTGAACAATGCACAAGGTCTGATTCAGACCTGCACAGTGGAAGCCTTACTTTTTACAGAGACTAAAATGAACAGAGATTCAATAAGCCCACCAGCACAGCAAAAGTCCAGCGTAGTAGAGCTAAACTGCAATAGACAACTTTGGTAAAAATGAGAGAAGCTTGTTAAAAAGTTAAATCAACCAGCTGAGGGAATTAAAACCTTTTAGATAGTATGAAGACTACTGAAGGATGTGAAACTTGGAGCACAGTGAATACCACCCATTAAGGAAATCTTGAGAAAGGATAACAGGAAAGCAGCATGATGACACAGCAAAGAAAAAGAGGTTATTAGAATTAAGAAGGAATCATTCCACAGACTGAAACAGTACCCAAAACAAATAATAGTAATAAAATACTAGTGAAGAATCATAAATTCTTTTTAGTAAATGCAAAATAAAATTACGTTCATGGAAAAAATATTTGAGAAGCAATTGACTAAAATATTTAAATAAGTAGTAATTTCTTCTTCCAATACACTAGGAGAAAAATGCCTGCCTAGAGAGCCTGTAGGGCCAACTGATAATCCCAGTGAACAAGGATCACTCAGGAAAGACAAAGCCATTGCCAGGCAGATAATAAATTCTTTGTACAGGTGTTAGCTGTAGAAGAAACTAAGAACTGCATAGCCTGTAGGTCTGTCTGAGCCTGAATAATCACAGAAGGGCTGCTGGGACAAATGGTAAAAGTGAACGCCAGCCACCAACGAGGGCATCTACTCCCCCTAAAGGAGCCCAGCGATGAAATAGCCAAAATACCAATGGCAACATTTAACTTTTGCCTTAAAGCTCTCTTGGGATCAGAAGGATTGGCAGGTAGAAAATCAAAGGACCTCAAGGCGACCTGGGATGGCAACAGCCTGAAAGCCCGGTAGTTTCACCAGTCAAGTTAGTAAAAGGTACAAGAAAAACAAATTAATCTTAGATTGTGTGATTTGTTTCAGGTTTGACTCCCGCTATAGTTAAGCATTAGTTGAGTTATCAATGGCTGTGGGTGGCTGCTGTCCATGTGGTAGGGAGGAGCTGGAAAACACAACATAACTGGCTGAGCCCCTCAAATTCAGTGCTCTCAAGACGGGCCTCACACAGCTTTTTCATAGCCAGTCCCTCCTCAGGGATTTGCAGGACCTGAGCACTGAGGCTTGATAAGCAGCAGCAAGATGCACTGCTAGGATTAATAAACTTTTTATCCCAATTGGAATGGTCATTCTTATGTTGTTAACACTCTTGTGACATCTTGCACTAGTGGCTGTAAATGTCCAAGCCTTTGTGTTGGCTCTTCTTTCAGAAAGGCAAAATTGCTGTTTCTTCAAATTAGTGCTGGATAGAAGTATTTCTTCTTGTAGCACATCAAAGCTCAAGGGAAGTCAAAGTTTTAGGAAGCACTTAATGCTGGTCTGATTCTGCTTCTTTTAAAACCAGCCAAGTTTTACTGCAGCTTTTTAGTTCTCAGCTGGGTATTAGAGAGTTTATTTGTGCTATCACCTTCAGTAGGGCTCTAGGGCACATCTTCTTGATCATAGAAATACAAACTAATGACCTCTCCACTCACCCCTGTTATGCAGCACAGCTCTGAAGTAGTTTACTGTTTGGGGATGTTTGAAATCCAGGCCTGGCCAGATTGTTTCTGGAGATATTGATTTATCAAATCACAAGACATGGGGTCACAATGTGAAAGCACAAACACAAAGTGCTTTTGTCTGGTTGCTGAAAAGACCAAACATCTCATTGTGGTCATCCTCCTCAGAGCTGTGTCCCCTCCAGCCTGCTGCCTTTTCTCAGCCCAGCAGTGCCAATCTTTCACGGCACAAAGCGCAGAGCTGCAGGGCATAGATACCAGTCATGGGCTAGCCAAGTGAGAAATAAGGACTGTTGTGCAGGGTTACAAACCTGCCTACAAAGCAGCAAACACTGCCCTTTGGAAGAAAAACGAATCCTTACAGTCCTGTCTGTTCCCCTCTCTTAGAAACCAGTGTGCTGGCTTGTGGAAATGTATTACTCAATGCTGAGTGGCAGAATTCTCTACAGCACTGATCTCTGCAACTTTACTTTTCCTCTTAAAATTCATGTTTGCCTCAGATCCCCATTTCCAACAAAAATGTGCAACAAAAAGTAATCAAAGCCAGAATCCCCTCCTTGCTTTGGCTTTCCACATGCAGACACAGAAGCATCTGGAGCTTCTGATAGTGACACCACAGCTCTTGATATAATAAATTGATGCCACCAGAAACAGAATGTCCAGGCTTGCACACCAGATACACCAAAATAGATGACTACTTCAGAGACTTACTGTTTATTTCACACAGAAAGGCTCCTTTATTTCTCTCTCTGAGTCTCTCAGCCACATGTGTTTTGCAGCCTGATAGTGAAATCAATTATATCAGAACAGTCAAAAACTGCGATTGCCGGGGAATTCTGCACGGCAAGTGCTGACATACCCTGATGATGGGCAGCAGCGCCATTGCTGAGACTCGTGGACAGACAGATCACCCTGATCTGAATGTAGCAGGAGGACATGGCTTCTTCACTTGTAATGCAGGACTGATACACCCCACCCTCCTCTCGAGCATGGGGACTGCACAGCAAAGCAGCCTTCTGCTGTAATTGGGATGCGAGGCACATCTGCCTTGGAGAAAAATCCTTGGGAAAAGCACTTTTCATATAGTTTCTCCCAGAATGAAAAATCACTTCCTCGAGTTTTGTTGTGAAAGAAAAATGGGTTTGTTCATATGGATCAGCAAGTAGAAGAGTTGCTTTTTCTTCCTTCTTACTGATGGAATTGGTTTTATCTCTTTCTTAAATCCAGCTCTCCCTGGCCAGTCTTCATCTAGGCAGAGATCTAACAAACACTGACGCGTGTTTGTTAGACATTGACACGTGTCTAAGTATAAAAAGAATTTTATATACTTTATATAAAGTATATAAAATTCTGATCCCACTTTTGCCACGGTAAGTCTAAACCAAATCTGATTTCAGAAGTGTAACTGCCCTTGTCAAGCAGCTGCCACCTGCTGATGCAAGAAATGGAGATGCAGGAGTTAGCAGAGGAGACCTGCAATTGTGAGTTTCTGCTGCTTCCTAAAATAAGTGATCCACTGGTATGCAGCATCCTGCAGGATATTTCTGTCTTCTATTAACTGCTTCTGCTAAAAAAATTTGTCCAATTTTTTTCACTGTGACTTTCCTGATTTTAACAGAACAGTTTTTTTCAGCTGAGGATTTGCCATTAGGACCACATAACTGCACCATAAATTCAAAGACTCCAAACTGTCACATGGATGGATATTAAGAATTATTCATGGTTTGACCATTTGGGAGAACTGTAATCTGGCTGGTGAGAAGTGTTCAGTTTGGGAAATGGATCTGGATTTCAAACACTAACCAGAATTCAAGTACAAACAAGTACCACAATGGTGTTACAAAAATATCTGGATGGCTGGACTTTCTTTGCCTCTCTGCCAGTAGGCATGGGCATGTCACACATTCTTTCTTTATAGCAGTGTAATGTGAAAAATTATATTCTCTTCTTACAGCAAGATCAGATCCAGAGCCGAAAAACTTACAGTATAATTTTTTAAGCTTTTTAGTAATTTATGACAAAACCACACAATAAATATGGTCTTTTCCTTCCTGGTGTATTTCCTTTCTCACATGTTCCAGGCCTTTGTACAGCCACCCACTTTGAACCCAGACTCCTTAACAATTAATCAATATTTAAACCTGAATCCACTCAATTATTCATTTAAATGACTGCCACACATTTGTGTCAAAAAAAAGCTCCAGAAAAGATGGAGAAAGAGAAAAAGAAAACTGTTTGAAATGCCCATAAACAATGAAGAACAAAATAAACATTCGGAAAAAAGATAACTCATCAATAAAGATCGTCTTGCAGATCAAAAGCAGAAGTCACAGACATGGATGAGCATTCGCTATTGTATGACTCTGTGGTCTGCAAACAATGAACTGGGCCCAGCTGCAGAATTCCTACAGTCCAGCTAAAGGCTACTGGGTTTTACAGGGTCATCTTGACCCAAAAACTCCTGTTACTGATGATGATGAAGATGAGGGGGTCTCCAACCTGACTTCCAGTTTTGAGTTTGAATTTGATATTAGGCAGAAATTATAAAATTAATCTTTTACTTGCAGGACAAACAAATTGACTGAGAGGTGTGTGAACACCAACCTATGGATTTCTATTTTGCAGGACACTTTCTGCAACTCTCCAGAGTGCTGATAATGTGGATATTGGCCACAACACAGTGAGCAGTACTTACTGGAGGCTCTTGAAGTAACAGTGAAACATAGTCATCCAAAAACAAAATATAAGTCACACATTATACATACACACATTACTAGTGAATCATCTCTAAAATGCTCTGAGCAGTGGCATTCATGGAGAAAACTCCGTGGGGCACCTGCTGCCCAAACAGCACCACAGCTGATAGATACTGCAGGGCCTCTCACATGCAGACAGTTGTTGCTTTGCCCAAACCTGGGGCTGAGTGAATCCATGAGGATTAGCTCCGTGTTTTATGGAATCAGGAGTTCTGCCTGTTTTTCTGAAGGGTGTTTCTACCTCCATCTTCCAGATGATGACAAAGTCTGTTCCAGGAGCACCAGTGCAGTTTGTGTCTGTGAGCAAGGACAAATTCCTACATCTGGCTCCAAATTGTCCCTTCCCACATCTGCAGCCCTGAACTGGATCTAACATTAGTGTGCAGGTGGCAGCTGATGCCTCACACACACCATCCCTGCAGCACCAGTGATGCAAATGGATCCAAGTTCCACTCCAAATTTTTTGGTGTCAGTGTTATCACTTATATAAGCTCCTGAAGTTTTGTATGGTGGAAATTAGTGATAAAACATTTAAATCCACACTTTTCAGTAGACTGCATAAACGAATACCCACCAATCTGTTTCCATTCTCAAGCATTACTGTGCCAGGTATGCAGTGAAAATGAAATTGATAAGTGTAAGTACTTGTTTAGCTTCAGGGTCCTGTTAAGGCTATCTTTGGGAATTGAGAAAATAGTCTAGGCTTATAATATATTTTTTTTCATCCAGCAAAAGTATATTTACACTGTTTAAATAAAAGGGACATTTGTTTTGTGGGGCACCAAGATAGATTCTTTCAATTATTTTGACTGCCTCATCACAGACAGAAAGAATGAGTGTTCATTTGAAGTCAGAAGAGAATATCTTTTTTTTCCCCTTGCAGTTGTTCTGTTCTGTTTTGTGGTATGGTTTGGTTGGTTATGGAATCTGAGTTTTGTTTTTGGGGTTTTTTTTAATTTTAAAAGTTTTTCTTGTATCAAGTAATCTTTTTTTTTTTTTTCCATCTAAAACATTTATATACTGTCTTTCCTGGAGTTTAGGAGCAGAAGCCATATTTAACTCTATGAGCTCCCTCTTAAAAAAAATGAGGAATATATTTTTCTGGTCACCATTTTCAGAAAAAATGAAATTTAAATTGGTGAGATCACATCTCCAACAGGAGTTGTAGAAACCAAAATCCAAATGTCACCTGACTGTGAGAAATTTGCTATTACTTTAATGTGTAACCCCTTAGCTCTGCTCTTTGCCTTGATATATTTTTGACACATGCTCCAGAGAATGTCTGAACCCACAAAATATGACGCCAATCAGAGGATGTTTTTCAATTCTCTTGAGCAATACAGCAATAGTGAATTATGGAAAATTTCTTCTAATGCTTGAAACAGTGGGGTCTTTGCTCCCCTTGTGTGAAACTTCCTTTTTCTGACTGATGGCATTGCCATTGCTCTACTTTCTCCCTTGCTGCCCAAACCATCATCTCGACATTGATCAGCCAACAGCGTCAGAGCTACAATCTCAGGATCTGTCACTGCTGTGCAGCATCAGCATTTATGCAGCAGCACATGTGCCAGCTGGTACCCAGTTCCCCTCTAGGATTTAGTCTCAGATCTGCAGTGGCTGTTAAGTAAATAATCCCATCAAAATCACTGTTAGATTAGATGGCTAATTCCTATCTGGACAGTTGTATACTTTTGGGGACCTCATATACTTATGAGGACCTGAGTCTTGGCCACACCAATGCCACTCAGAGTAAAGTGTATATACCTTGATTAATTTTTAATGAGGCCAAAATTAAAGTTGTTTTATGATGGGAGTTAAATGTTATTAATCCCTTTACAAATCACTAGTCCAAATAAGTGTGGTAAGAAGCGGATCTCTTTTAAAGGCTGTAAGTTCCCAAGGGCAGAATAATTAAATTTTCCAAAATACTTATCATAATTATGTTTTGTTCAGAGATTAGTTGAGCTCTCCTCTTGGGATCAATTATGAGTCATCCTAAACCCAGAAGAAAAAAAGATTTTCCGTAAATCATATTGAAATGAGTGCCAGCTGTTCCACACAATAAAGTAGATTTTCCCCCACACACATTTTAACATGCTAGTGAAGTTATTAAAACGTTGCTCTTGGTCATTCTCCAGCATTTTGCACAAAGCTCTTGAAGGTCACTGTGGCTGACAATTAGAGAGTAGGATATGCAAAGGAGATCTCGAGGAGCGAGGTGCAGGAGTCTGTCTAACAAGAGCATGTGGTTTGCATGAGAGAAATTAATATTGCTCTGCATTTTCTGATGCAAAAAAAAGCAGCAGGTTAGAAGGTTAAAACAGAGCAGCAGAAGAAATCAAAGTGCCCAATTCTGATTATCTCATAATTTCTGACCTTCAGCAGCTCCTGTGGAAGCAGATTTCTCATGTCCTGCTCCTGCAAAAAAGGTGTCATACTATTAACTTCAGCATGGGGAAGGTGGTTTGGGGTCCTGATTGTCCTGGTATGTTTCTAGGGGCAGCATAACTCTCTCTCAATTTACAATAACAACCCCTAAAATCACATGTCAATGGTACCTAATTCTTTAGCTCTGGGATTCTGACCTCCTGTTATGCTGTACAGGTGGAAAAACTGCCAACAGCTTGCATACCAAACACAAACACATTCTGTTCATATTTAGAGGTGGTAGAAATTGGCAACATCTTATCCAAGCTTGCTGCTTGAGATTAGAGAGTTAAAATATTCATAAGGTAATGGTCTCCAGACCCTTTCTGTCCTACAAAAAAGGAATGGCAGCCAGTGGATCCAAGCACATTTCACATCTGAACCCACATTGCACAATGACACCCCAGGCATTGATTTTGTGTTTTTAAGTCTTTGACACTTTTGGAAAACCTTTGTACATATATTGTATTTTGATATCTTCAGCATTTAAAATACAGTCCTGAAGATGACTAGAGAGGAAAAGGAAAGAGTTAGTAGTTCTCCAATATCTTAAAGGTTTGCCTTTGCATTTCCAGGCTAGTAGATCCCTTTCAGTGGGAGTAAGGATTGATTTAGAAATGTCCCATACTGGACTCCTGGATGACACCAAGGTAATTCTGGTAACACCACAGAAAAGAGAAGCTTCACATCCTGTATCATTACGCATCCATTGCCTACCTTTCATCTTCGAGTGGTTTAGTGAATCAGTGATCAGTTAAAATTACGAGGGAAGGATATTTTAGGGAGAAGGCTGTTTTCCATTTTCCATTGTCTGCCTGTGAAAAGAAACAGCTGATTCTCTCATGAATTATTTTCTCCCATTATTAAAAAAAAAAAAACTTAGTTTTTATTCATTATGTCAAATCTCCTTTCTATATCAGTTAAACACCTACTGAAAAAAGAAAGATTTCAGTGGGCAATTTCTTTCATGATACTTTGTACTGGAAAAGGATTTATTTACCAGCTCTGACTGTGAGGATCATCAGCCAATCAGTACTGAAAGTTAAATCAATTGCATGAGCCAAACAGTTCAATAAAAAATGGAGCCATTAATTTTGCTCAAGACACTTTACAGGATATCATTTGCCTAACAAGAAGGAAACACAATTACATCAATAATCTCTTAGGGTTAGAAAGGTCTGCTATAAGAAATAATTGGAAGTGATTATAAAGATCAGATTTCCACATTTACAATGATTAAAGCATTGCAAAGTGTGATCTCTCCTTTGAAAAGCTATTTCTTTAACTGAACAGTACTATAAGCAGGAAGAACTGGAAAACAGCATTTGCATTACCCAAAATTCAAGCCAGACAGCTTATGAGACAGTGTTTAGAATACATATGCTGCATTAATCTTACCAACAAGAGAGAAGTACCACTTTGTCTTTATTGAAAGTAAGTCTGTTATCAAAATTATTTATATCCCCATAAAGATACCATGGTACAAATACCTGTCTGCAGATAGCCCTGCCCAGCATGGGGAAACCTGAAATTCGAGGGTTTCCTCACTGGAAAAGCCTTATGCTGACAAAATCAGCAGCAGAATCAAGGCCTGTGGAGATAGATGCTGTTATCACACTATGTGTCTGCTGTAGGTTTGTCTCTGAAGGACACAAATGACCCTCAGACTCCTCAGAACCACACAGCAGCTGATTGGCAGGGTATCTGCATGAATTTCTTCAGCTTAATCTGTCAAGCAGAGAGGCATGTTCCCCAGAGCAGTACCTGGTTATTTTGCTTCATATGGATTGCACAAGCACATAAGCATTTGCTCAATTCATAAAGCTACCTGCACTGGGTCTGCAGGTGATCACCTGGCACTGCTGCACCCAACCAGATCCCACTGGATGTGAAAATACAGCATCAAGGGTGAATCAAACTGAAAGCATGTTGCCATGAACCCCAGAAGTCATGGAATAGAATCCTAAAGGAATCTGGGTTGGAAGAGTCCTTAAAGATCATCTAGTTTCAACCTCCCTGTGTGTGCAGGGACCCACTATCCTGGGTTGCTCTGAACTCCATCCAGCCTGGCATTGGACGCTTCCAGAGATGGGACATCCAACATTTCTCAGGCAACCTGTTCCAATACCCCACAGTAAAGAATTTCTTCCAAATATCCAATCTAAACCTACTCTCTATCTGTTTAAAGCCGTTCCCCATTTTTTATCTCTACCTGCCCCTGGAAAAAGTCACTCTCCAGCTTTTTTGTAGGCATCCTCAGGTACTCCCTCACTTAATTGGGACAAAGCTGGAATCCCTAATTTCTTAACCCTTTTCTTGGCCAGTGCCATGTCCTCAGAATATTTTTATTTTTTTTAGGCAAGGGCTAAAAAATTCTAGAAAGGCCTTAAAAAAAAGTGAAATTCAAGAAAAGTGTCTGTACAACTAAAGGGATACAAAGCTTAAGAGTGTGACTAAAACCAATTAAATACAGGACTAATGAGCAGACTGCCTGATGTCCATCAGAGGACTAATGCCAAATGCTGCTGGATGCAGAACTGCCCTGGAAATTCAGTATTAGAAAAATAAAGGTCTATCCTGTAATTAGTCTAAAACACCAAAGATATCCTAGCTGAAGGGTTGACTGAGAACTAACTTTCTCTTAGGGCACTATGATATCACCTTTGCACATGTGGAGGATCTTTTTACTGAGAACTTGCTCCTGATTTTGCTTATTTTTTGTATTATATTGTCATTTTGGTGGGATTCCTTCTGCTCACTCAGTTTAGGTGTAGAGCAACAGGCATTTCTAAGTCTGGCACTTTGGCTGTGCTGGTAACCACAGTGGAACAGAAAAGAGAAAAAAAAAAACCCAGAATAATAAAGAGAAATAGGAGACTCTCATGTGTACTGGAGTGCTCCCTCCAAGCTAAAAAGGACTGATGTGTCTGGTGTACATCAGTGACTTAGTTAAGAAACGGCTGCACAAACAAAGAGAAAACCTGTCAGGAGCCTGCCAGGGCCAGTGCACACGGCTGACAGTGACAAAGCCAAAGATAACACACAGCAAAGGAAAAGCCCATTAAAGAAGCACAAGAAAATAAGAAGGGAAATTAGCCAGGCACCAAAGAGCATCCCATTAGAGTGAAATTTGGTGTTAACAACTGCTACTTACAGTCATCATTTGGCCTTAATGAAAAATTTGTCTTTGCCAAAGCCTGATGTCCCTAATGCAAGCCACCATATTTGATGTCCTTTTAATGATCCATGTGTTTCATTTGTAACAACACAATTAACAGCCAGGCTCCAATAGTTGTAATTATCATCTACTCTTAATATTGCTTCTGTACTATAGGGAGTTTTTTGAACCACATTTTGCACAGCTGAGATTTTCTAACTCAAAGTCCTGCTCAGCCTGTTAAACTTCTGGAGGGGAATGAACTGGTAAAGACAAGAAAAATATAGCTACAGAGAAAATGTCACTGAGCTACTGCAGCAATTTCTCCTTTCAGGCCCAATTCTTAGCTACAAAGAATATATTATGTGCACAGACCGTATGACATGGGCTGCAAGAGCCCATGGGCCAATGAACAGTCTGGAAGAGAGAGACACTCCCTGATGATTTACTTGCCAGAGTGCTGAGAGAGGAGCACACACTGCTGGGTCATTGCAGCTGAGCATCACTTCTTCCATCCTAAAAGTCAACATGCTGCAAACAACAAAAATCAGGGGAAAATTGCTGTCCCAGACACACAGTGGGCCCAAGTGTGCACAGCCGTGAATTGACCAGATTAAGAGGATGGGTGTTGCTGGTAAACCCAGTTAATTTACTTGGTTTAACACAACTCTCCACAAACAAGGCATGGAAATGGCCAGTTATACAAAGAGGATCTCAGTATCCCCCATAGGTCACCACAGAAGGGGCAGAGAAAAACTGATTTATTTGAGGGGAAAGCTAGAAAGTCTGGATATTTACACCTGTCTGCTGAAACTGCATCATATAAGATAAACAAAACAAAACAAAATTTAACAGAAAATAAAAGAAAAACCAAAACAAGCACTACACAGCCCCACCACAAATTCCAGCAGCTCTTGAACCCAATATGTATTTGCAGTCGCTTTTTGGGTTCACTGATGCAAAGAACAAAATTACAACCAGATGATGATGAGGACTGACCGTCTATCCACTAACAACGCCCTATGGGGGTCCTTAGAAGTCCACACTAAATATAAAATAAACAACTTTAGAGCATCCTTCCTATCACCTCATTATCTCCTTTGAATCTAATCCAGTTTGGGACAGCAGACTCTCAACTGTAGCTTTCAATCTTTGTGTATACGCTGAACATTGTTTTCTTAGAAATGATACAGGCACATAATGTGTTGTAGAATATGCAATAGATAATTTAACTCCATTTTTAGCTTTCTTTACCCTTGGTGGTGTAAAAATAAATTAGGACTTTTGTAAGATTGGGCTGTAGATGCTGAAAGAAAAAATCAGTTCAACATCAGTTTTCTTTTCATTATCCTTGTTAATTTTTTGTTCCTTAATTTTCTGCTTAAATTGGCAATATCTTTCTATGCTGTGTGCCACTCAATAGCTAGCAATCTGTAAAACAAAGCAACTTCCTATTTCCTTCTATTTATAGAGAACAAATACCTGTTCATTTCTTCTTTTTTTTTTTAAGCAGGCTATTTTGATTTTTGCATTAAAAGATAGAAAAAAACATTTAGAAAATCTTTGAGATTCAACAAGATTGATACTAGGTTAACTCAGAAAAAATCTGTATATGAGTAGAAACACAAAATAGAAAATATCTCACAACTTTCCCTATTGACAGCATGTACAGATATTTTAGTGCAATGAATGAAAAAATTTATGATAGCCCAATATTTTTATACATGTAATCAGAGCTAGAAGATCTAAGTCCTCAGGAATCCTGTGCAAATTATGTGTGGGACTATTGATCAGTGAATATTAAAAAACACACAGAGGCAAGGGAAACAAGGCTGCCCAAAACAACCAAGGTCTTCTCTGATATATCTGATAGACACCCTTTGAAAAGGATCTGGGTTTTTGGAAATCATGTTAAACTTTCCTATTATGGGCAAATGGGCAAAATGAATTTTACTAAGACTAGCAGATTTTGGTTTTAATGACAGAAATAATTTACCAGAAAAGGCAGAGGAAGACAGGAAGATGTAGAAAGGGGCTGATTAACAGCTGCACTCAGGCAAGATCAAACAATCTAATAAAATTAGGTATCTCTTCAAGATCAAAATAAGATCCAGAGAACTAGACCCTATTTGAGTCAAGTAATAAAGATGTTGTAGCCAATAAAAGTTAATGTGGAAACCTAATCCTCTAAAATGATAAAAAACTAATTTAGCCCAGAACAGTTATGAGGTTACCAAATTGCTCTTTTTTTAAACTTTCTTTTAATATCAGCCATATTTCATAGATCCCATGACAGATCTCAGTGTAGCGCTTGAGTTTCCACCCTGTAAAATAAGACACATAAATGATTGCTTTTTTTCTTCTGATATTTCTGAGAGCCTTTACTGCTATTCCCAGACTTTTACCTGCACCAGCATGTCAGGAAGATATTTTCTGTCCAAAAGATTTAATCGTGTTATTGACTGGCTTATTTTATATTTGGTGGATGGGCAGGTAGAAAGTGCTTTTCTGCAGTGTCTCCACGACCCCCGTCTTTATACGTCTGTAATGTGAACACTTATATCTGACCTATATAATCAATGGAAAGAAATAGGCACTTCTGGGGGCTTCTCTTGACTCAGATGTCAGCTTTCAGGAGGTGAGTCATGCCTTTGCAGTGCCTACTTGTCTCCACTGATGTTAAGGCAGACTGAGGTCATTAGGTCAAATGTAAATTTGATCAGACACCCTGCCCACCCCTGCTAAGTGCATCAAAATGGGAATGTCAAAAAAAATTACTGTTGCCCTAAATTATGTCTCCTTCCTTTTTCTCCTCATTTCCTGTCTGAACCAGCTCCCTAGGAATGACATGTTGTTAAAAGAGAAAGTTTAATTAATAAGTTAGTCCTCCACAGTAGAAACTTCATGGTATTCTGAAAAGAGCGATGTTTGTCCACAAGTTTGGTGCTAGCCATGTCACAATCCAAGTTATTCTGGCTGTTGTGGGGCAAGCAGAACATGCTACAGAGAATCCTAAAACCATTTCGTTTGGAAAAGACATCTGAGATCAACAAGTCCAGAGCACAAACACATCCTACAGCTCAGGGTGCCCAAACATGTCACACAGTTTGTGTCACACAAACATGCCCTGGACCTCCAGAAAATGTGTTTTCCAGCTTCCTCTCTCTACTTTCTGTTCTGTCTCTTTGGAACAACTGGTGAAGAGTCAGGAGAAGTATGGCAAAGAGCGAATTTTTGCTACGGAGCTGCATCCTGAAATGTGTTTTTCTGTGCAAACATGCAGACCCTCAGGGGGAAAGATTTCTGGGTTTGTGCCATGGCCACTGCCTCCCTCTGGCAGGAGAAAATAGAGACACAAGCCACAGTGTTCCCCATTCTACACCTGCCTTCTTGCTAACTAACACATTATTCGGCCTCCATTTTGAGTTTCTAGGTTAAGTGAATCAAAATATGGTTTATAGACCAATAATACAATATGAAAAGCATTCTCATTTCCTATGGTATGCACAGTAATTGATGTTGATGTCTGTCGACTGGAAGATAAAGGGGGAGATAGGGAAAGTCAGTAAACCTGGCCCCAAATCCTTAGGTTATTTCTTCTCTCTGCAGAGGGTTTTGGTTGTAAGTGTCTCTGAGCCCTTCAGAGAGCTCAAAATCATCAGCACTGTTTTTACTAAAATACACATATTTTATTTTAAAAATTAGTGGCTGATTTATAATAGTTTTCCATTGCTTATAGAGGGTATAATACCAGATGATGTCTTTATTGGCAGTGACAAACTATGGAGGATTTGAGTGGTGTTAGTCTCTCCTGTTAGTTGATGCAAAGCAGAATTTTCTCCCAGCAGTTTGCAGCCCACACTTTATCCCATGTAAAGCTCTCCCAGTTGTTGTATCCTGTCATCTTATATAGGCACACATCAAATATATGTTAATTTCCATCACTGTAAATAATTGTGGCTGAAATAGCTTGTCCACTGAGAATTTTTGCTGATTTATAGTCTGCCCTTGTCCATACTATAGATTTAAAGTGATCCATCTACTGCTGTAGCCAAGCAACTAGAGTTCCATTTGGATGAACTCCTTATGGCAATCAACCACAATTTGCAGGATAATATCCCTGCCTGCTTTCCAACAGAGGTAATTTCCACCGGTGGAAATTTTGACTGTCAAAATGAAGATTTGTCATTGTGCAGTTGTACCAGTTAGGGAAAGCGGGGAGATGTGAGGTGTGGGCAAAGCAGTAGCACATACAGTCCCTTTTGGAGTCAACTTAGCTGCTAGTGAATGAATTTCCATTAAAATATATGCAAATGAGCTGGAGTTGTCAAGAAAGAAATATATTACAAAATTCCCTGTTCTGCTGGAAAATTTACTAGAACACCAGAGGGGAGGACTGAGACTGGCTGTAAAACATAACAGTACTTATGAAACTCAGAAAGGTGTTGAACTGCTGACTAAGAGAGGATGAGGGCTACGCATTGCAGGACAGCTCTATGTACAATTTATTTGGTCTCCTAAATATTTCCTGAATATCAGCCACAGGATGAACTGCTAGACAACGTTTTCGTTTGGCCAGTGTGGCCATTCACGTACGCAGTAGTAAAAGGAGAATTAATAGATTCATGTCAAGTACTTGAAGATGACTGAGAGCCCTTTCCTGCAACATAAACTTCCCTAAAGCCCCAGTCTTATCCTTAGCACAGCATTTTCCTCTGGTAAAATTTCAAATAATTAAAAATTCAGTCTTTAGGGCCTATTTCACACGCTCCAAGATCAAAAATTTGGAAATATTTTCCATATTATTTGCAATCTCAGAGGGCTGATTCCTTGCTGATGGATTTGGATTGGGTCCATTCTGCCTTTGGAGAAGCAGCCTTTTATGACAGTGACCAAAATATCTGTGGAAAATACTCAGATAAAAAAAAAACCCTCCAAAATATATTGATTGCAGTCACAAAGTAAGAAAAAAATAGGAAATTAACCTAAAACAAAACAAATATACACTGATGATGAAAAACCCTGATTATAAAAAACCTGTTCTAAGACAACGTGTTTATCAGATCTAGGATAGCTGAATTTTTCAGAGCAGCAGAAGGAAAACCATCCACCATGAAATGGCATCTCAATTTCCCTTCTTTGGGAAGGTTAGTAATGAGAACTCCTATCTTCTCTTTTCCCTTCACTCCCAAATCTCCTTTCTCTTCCTATGAGCTTTACCTAAGTTGCCCTTTAAAACCACTTGATTATATTTAGACTGGATTCCCTCACACATTATGCTACCATCTGCAGATAGATACTCTGTTATGTCCATGTGTTTACATGGAGAATAGAAGTATATAGAGAGGCAGATCTAGAGATAAATAAATAGGGTTTAAAGATTACCTCTTCACACCTCTTATATCCTGCTTAATTTTAGCCGGTATGAGCAGGCTTGCTCATTTAGATCATGAATCAGAGTCGATTAAACTCAATGGAAAGCTCACGCTGACTTCAACAGATATTAGATCATGCTACAGAGAGGGTAATAGACCTTTCAGTAGAGAAAATGAAAGTGTAATAATACACTGGCTTAGTGTATAATCATGTCTTCATCTAAGAGCAAGCCTCAGTGTCTGTAATAATCCGCTGATTTCTTACAGCTGAAGGGTTTACTCTTTTGGCTCACATCTTACTCGTTTGGTATCAAAGGTCAAGGATTCACTTCCCACCAATAGCCACAAAGTCATGGATTCACTTCCTACCAATAGCCGGAATGTTTGAAGGGAAGCAGCTGTATCTGTAGAAAGATGTGAACTCTGGATTTTAGAGGGATTTGTCAAAAAGGAATAACATCAAATAGAAAAATTTAGTTTCTGAATTCTTGAATCATGAATTCTTCCTCTAATCCTCTGCTTCAGAGACTATAATCCCAAATTTATATTGACAGCACATATAACTGGCACATAACTCTAAGTTTGCTGATAGAGATAGCTTTTTGAGTACTGGCATTTGTGATATCAAAATACATGTAACTCTGATTATTGCAGAAGCCATATCTCTACTACCAAACTGAAAGATGCCAGGCGATACCCCCAGACTTTGAAATGCTGTTCATCCTGGTACATTGACAGAGGGCTTCCAAGGGCAGCTTTGACTAATATCTCCCAGAATCTTGCAAGATGCCTGGGCAGGTTTGAGCATTCCCAGTAGATTACTTTGGAACATAAGAGAACCTGCCAATATGCACATGGACCGGTTTGTGTCACATGGACATTGTGCCAGCGCCAAAGAGTTGGAGGCAAAGGATCTGAATCTGTCTCAGAGCACACCTTCATCCAATCCAGAGGAAAACTACTGCTATAAAAGTTGGTTCCAAGTAGCATTGCTGAATTTTGAAGAGTGGCCAGGTGCATTACAGTGAAGAATATTGCAATTGCTGGTCTATATTTCCTGCATTATAAACATTAGTCTGAGGAGGGTTTGGTGAAAGGATTGGCTACAATGATTTAAAAAAAAACAAACAATCAAACAAGCAAACAAAAAAAAAAACCCCAAACACCAGAACAGATAATAAAGATTTTTATAAGAACATTTCCTCCAAATGGACATGTTTTCGACTGACGTGTATCTTTTATCTGTAAGGTAGGATGTGAGAAGGAAAACTAATATGCTGCTGCTTCAGCTCTGGATAGCATCTTATCAGCATTGTACAACAATGACTCATGTAGAGTTTTCCCAACTCACACCTGGGAGAAGAATTATTAACTGCAAAGGGGAGCTATTCAAAAAGAAGATAACAAAGAAAAAGTATACATACCCTACCTCTCTGAAAACACCCTCCCTTGTATTTTCTGTCACTCCCTTGTATATTCTCCCTTGTATTTACTGTCACTATTGAAATTAACAATACCAAAGGACATCAAATAATTCTCAGAACTCCAATAAAAGCTGTATGGAGAAGGCTGACTCCAGCTAATCAACTTTGGCAGTCTTTCATCTGATAAAATATACCATGAGGATTATCCTGCAGGCTCCTTACATGAAAGATAAATGGGTGTTTGAGGCAAGAAATTCTTTCTAATGATAGATTCCAACTGGTGCATGTTTCCAGGATCAGTGGGAACATATTCCCAATCCATCATCACCTCCACCTTGCCTTTTACTAAGTGTCTCTCGGAACATTTCCCATTCCTTTCACAGATTCCTACACTCAAGCTTTCATTTCTAAGTAAGCAGATGCAGGAATGCAGATGCTACCTTGATTTAGCAATAACCTAATTTTCAAGATGTCTTCTACCAATATTATTAAGAGCCATGATTTCCAATCCCGTCTTCTGTATTCCTTCCACCTCATCCCACTGTCCATCAGCAAAACAGGATTTCATATACATTCAGACTTATAATGGCAGGAAAAAACTTCCCTTCAAAGTACAATAACCATTTACTCTGATGTGTAACTAGCCTAAAATAGGTTATAACATGGGAATAATGTTCAGCCACAGCTGTCACAAAGCCAGAGTTCTCCAATTTAGTTCTCTAGCTCTAATATTAACACTTTATAAAAGGTATACAAAGTATCTGACATCTCCCAAATAGGACTCTGAGCAAAAATTCCGAAGTGCCCATTTTAAATAGTAAACATTATGTTTAAAATTAATCTGTAAAGAAAGGACATAGACTTCTAAGTTAATAATGATTTCAGTTCTGTTTTTCAGAGACAGCTTCTCCTCCTTTTCCTGGTCTAGGACATTCATCACAGCATAATAACTCCTAATTATATTATTACTATCATAACTACGGCATAATAGTGTAGATGATCATGGTTTTGTAACTAAAAATACACCAAAAGTCAGATTCTGTTGTCACTATATTGATTTAGCTGTTCCAGACACCTCGACAACAGCGTCACTGAGTCATGCAGTGAAATTCAGCTTTACATCATTTTGGATCTTACAGTGCCCCATTATACAAAATCTTTCCCTCATCTCACAAAGTCTCTGTGGGTAGGATTTCATCTCACTTTAAACATCCACAGAAAGGATGTCAGCTGCCAAACAAATAACTGAGCATCTCTTTATGGTCATCAGAAAGAATTAGATGGTTTGAGCATGTGATTAACTTATTTTAGGATAAGTAGAATATCATCCTATGAGTCCCACATTTTGAGTCTGGTGCCTGTAAAAGAGGCCAAGGAAGATGAATTCAGATGGAGTAATCTATGCAAGTAAGACTTGTGCAAAAAATCTTGCTGCTTGAGTTTTTCCAAAAGGATATTGACTCTATTCAGGATATCAGAAAAAACTTGAAACATTATTTAAGAGACTGAAAATGTCCAGAAGGGTTAACAAACAAATTCCTCATAAATTCTCAACTGCCATTTCTCCCTGCTTAAACTTTTAAACGCTCAAATTTTTTTAGTACAGCTAAAAACATATGTGATTCTCCCCTAAGAAAAGAGTTTATTAAATGGCAAGTCCTAGTGCATTCATTTTTTGACGAGAAATACCAGAAAACCTGATTTAAAAAGAGAACTTTGTTTGCTTAAGATTTGTGATAACTGCAAAAAACACATTATTTGCCGTGATGAGGATTTGTTGGATCCACTGTTTAGGGACAGAAATAACTAACCAAGACAAATCAGGAGATGCAAAGGAGAAGAGTGAACAATATTACCTGAATCAAATTATTTCATCTCATTAAGTGTAAGTGCTACAGCTGAGAGCAAATCAGCACTTCCAAACCAGAAAATTAGCTGTGCCTGTTCCAGCAAGGAGCAATTACATCCTCCTGCTAATTCTTCCAGAACTTGTGCCCACACCTGAGAAACTCTGAATGCCTTTGGCTCCCCCAAAATCAGCCTAAGTGGTGGATGCTCACATCACCACAAGATTAGGAATTTACCAATCGTGTTGTTCATCTTAGAGATTCCAGAAAACTCTTTCTGTCATGGTTAAACACTTCACAGGCACTGTGTCCTTCCCTCGCACAGTGGGATGGGAGACAAAATTGGGGGGAAAAAAAGTAAAATTCTTGAGTTGAGATAAAGACCATTTAATAGGACAGAGAAGGAAGGGGGAAGAATAATAATGATCAGTAATAATTATAATATATGTGATGCACAGTGCAATTGCTTTCCACCCACCAATCCATGCCCAGCCAGTTCTCAAGCAGCAGCCCCTGGCCAGTTTTCTCCACACTTTATAAACCGTGATGCCACATGGGCTGGAACATCCCTCTGGCCAGTTGGGGTCAGCTGTCCTGGCAGTGTCCCCTCCCAGCTCCTTGCGCCCCATGGGCCTCCTCTCTGGTGTGAGAAGCTGAAAGGACCTTGATTTGAAGTTAGCACTGTTCAGCAGCAATAAAATATCAGTGTGCTATCAGCATTATTCTCATTCTAAAATCAAAATGCAGAACCGTACCATCCATTAGGAAGAAAATTAACTCTCTTCCATCTAAAACCAGGACATTCTCATAAAACCATTTTTTTCTTCCTTCTCTGACTATAAGCTGAATTTGTAGCAGAAGCTAATTTGTACTTTTTCTTTGAAATAGATAAAACATAAATTCTTTATTTTAATTTAATCACTATATAGCCTTGATTGGTTATGCCACATCATAACCAACCACAAGGCCAAAAAAAACTCAGTAAGCATTTCTCTTTTGCACTCTGAAAATCTGGCCATTCTTACTCTCAGGACAATGAGTTCAGAAAAGTAACAGAAAATGGGTCTTTGGAAAAATACTGATAGGAAATCTTTTTTTCAGCCACTTATTCTGACTGTCACTGGATCTCTCTGGGATATACTCAGAGAGTTCCTATAACTTATGAGAGACTGTTTTAATAAGAAGAAAACTAATCAACGGAAGAGACAGAACCAAGTGTTTATTAAACAAGAATTTTTGATTAATACTGGCTGAATTATTTATTAAAAAAACCCTTCACTCATATAATTGCAAAGTTTTATGTAAGACCACAGCCAGCAAATTAATTTACTACATTTTAAAAGTTCTCCAGTATATATCCTTATAGCAAACATGTGATCAAACACAGGAAAATCAACAACAGCATAACAAACACAGGGTGAAAAATGAGAGGACTTCTTTCAAAACAAAAATATTACATTTCTGTTTAATTATTCAGTAAAATTATTTAAAATGACAAAAGCAATGGAACCATTACTAATATTTCCATTAAGAAGCAGCATGTGTTACCACAATGCTCCAATTAGATTTTTAATGCTAGTGAGGGGCTGTCACTCTCTGAGGGCTAATCTGTGTTTCAAATGGTTCTTACAAAAACAGGTTCAGATCAATGTCAGAGACAAAGATGAAGGAGAACTCAGTCTTCTTGAAATGAAGAATGAAATTAATTAGAGCTTGTTTCCTGTCTGCTGCATGTTTGTTGAGATGGACAGTGATTCAGACAATAACTATAATTTAGTTCATCCCAGAAGGAAAATGAAAGCATTCAGGAGGGTTTGGTTTTTTTAATATTAGTTGTAGGTGTGTGGATCAGACTGTCTGTAGTTCAGAAAAAATAGCAAACTGGTGAGCCAGCAGAAAGAGAAGGATCTTCCAGACAGTGGATGAGCCACAGACCCGAGCCAGGATCCCTTGCTCGTTGTTCCTGATCACTGGTTCTGAACTGCAGAAAACAGGTGCTGCCAGGTTATTATCACTCCTCTCTCTTCTGCTACACTCAGCAGATACTCAAAGGCATGGAAACAAACAGGTGAGGGTTTCAGCACAAACATGCAGTACATTTGCTATGCTCCAGTCTCAAGGAAATTTTTTCATTACAGTTCCAAACCATCAGATGTAAAATAATTCATGCTAAAGCTGTTTCAGTCTAAACACAGATGAAAGACCAAAGTCAGTAATTTTTTTGGAGTGTTGCCCAAGGCAAGGAGCTTGCCCAAAAAGTTACTGTGGTTGATTTTGTTGCCATCGAGTATAATCAGAACCCAAACCTGTTGCAATGTCGATGAGTATAATTGGTTTGTTTTTTTATGTGATGAAAATGAGGAGCATTACTGAATTTCAACAAAAGCACCCAAAAGCACCGCAACGAATCCATCCCTAATTGTTCATTTTTTTTAACTTGTCATTTGCAATCTTATTTTTTACTTTGTAGCTAGTAATATGTGATCTTTGCAGCTCATCTGCCACCTTGTGGCCCATCTGCAGAGTTTTCTTGGAGCTGAAAAGGAAGAATGCACTCCTTAACAAAACCTCTCCATCTGCTCTGCACTTGCCAGCCTTCATTTTTATTAGACTGATTAGCTTTTCATTCCACAGTATTAAAAATTAGAAATCTAAATATAAATTAACAGGCCATGTCTGTAAACTATCAATATATATTGGTCTAGAATGTTGAATATGTGTATATGTGGGGACAGAATCAGTTGTATCTACCAAATCTTATATGTGAAGTTCTGAATATACATATCTGTATCATATATCATGATGTATATATTGATAAAAATGAGGCTGGAAAAGACCTTGTGATCTCACCTAGCAAATATTTTTCTGCAAAGCTGGACAAGATCTAACAGATCATTCTTGATAGTTATCTAAGCTTTTCACAAAATCTTCAAACAACAGAGATTGCTCAGCCTCCCAAATAAACTATCCCTTGCTAATAGGCAGCTGCTCTTGTACTTTAAGATAAACCTTTGTTTTTAATCCCATCACTTTCTGCCCAGTGTGAGCAGAAAGTATGATTTACTCCTTCCTTTCACATATGCAGAAAACATTAATGAATTAGTATCAGTTTCAATTCTTTCTCTGGTATTAATTGATTCTGATATGGATCAAAGGTGGATGTTTACATTAGAACTATCTGAGTTAAAATTATTGCCAAATAACTAAGGAGACTGCATGTCCAATTTAAATCTCATTGAAGAGGCTTGATTTCTGAAGTGACACTTTGCAAAAATAGGTCTCTGTATAGTGAAAAAAGAAGGGAACTAGAAACTGGGGCACCAGAAACAACTGGTTGTTTTTGAAAATGGAAATGTTGATATTATGAAGAATAAAGCTGTATTTGTATCTCATGGTGATAAAAGTTTTAGCTAAAGAGGGTCCAGGTGTTTGATCTTGCTATCCTGACATCTTCCAAAATTACATTACATACATACACACCTCCCTTAAAAAATAAATAAATAATTGCTTCTAGTTTTTATTTTATCTCAATTTCAAAAACAAGCTGCTATTCCATCTGGTGCAGGAGAACATATTTACAGAGTGGAGCTGCCTGCTCTACTACATGCTAATATCCTTGTGTGAGCTGCACAATTACTGCTCAAAGACAGATTAGATCTCCATATCAAAAGGATCCTACAGAATATGCCAATCTGAGGTGTTCATAAAGAGCAGTCATTTCTACAGCTAGTGCCATGCCTGTTAAAGGTACTTATGCACATTGCTGATATTAAAGATATCCCTCAATCTTATCCGGCTATTTACTGAGCTGTTTTTATATTAAATGTCATCTGAAATGCAGCTTCCTTGTCCGAAATGGTGGAAGAAAAATGTACAGCAAAATTCATCAGGGAGATAAAATAATTTAATACCTTTTTCAGCCTTTGCTTTGAAGTGTCCTCCCATCCCCAGTTCTCTCAAGCACAGAAGTTAACTATGCTATTTTCCTTCTGTTGTTGCCTACTGATTTATCACCAGTACTTCAGTCCACATTGTCTCTTTTTCACACACGAATACAATCACAAGATTCTCAGTTAGCTACAAATATGACAATATTTACTGTGGAGACAGAGACTCCCCCATGCCTACCAGGTTTGCATGTCTTGCACCAGCTACCTTGAGGCACATTTGAAAATTTCAAGCCCCTCATTCACAACAGCCGAGAAAAAATTAAGCCTCATCTCATGTCAGTACATGGCAACAGGTGAGAATCACAACTACAGCATGTTCCATACCTTTTCTGGCTAAATCACTGGCCTTATATTTTTGGCCTCAAGATCGATTGTAATGGCAAGTGGATTAATTTAGTCCTGAGCATCTCAAGTGGTAATAAAACCTTGGCTGCCATTTATTGACAGGAAATAGAAGAGTTAAAACTCGGGTTACCACAGAGGATGACGACTGATGCTTCGCTTGGAGGGTCAATATAATTTTTTGCCTGTGGGCAGTTATGACACTTGCTGAATGGATCAATATGTTGGCTGGGGGCAGGGAAAGCCGTAGGTTTTGAGATAATTTTGCCCAACTACAGCTGTTGGACATGAAAAGTGTTGAAAAGATACCTGCCAGTCTTGTGGCAGATGACTTCCATCTCTCCCAAAGGGAGTCTGAATCAAAAACGCAGCACCTGTTGTTGAAGCATTGACCTCAGCCTGTCTTCGTGGAGGAACATGATGCTCAGGATTGAGGCTGTCTCCAACTCCCCCTCATCTGTTCTGCCAGCTTGGGGGCCCCGCATGACTTCTTTACAGGCAGCCACCAGTGCAGCCCTGACATTTTGTTAGCACTGGTTCTGATGCCTGTAATGGAGAAGATTAAACCCCAGCTGCCTCCCCAGCAGCATGTATCTGCTGGGAATGGGAAGGGGAATGTGCTTGGTGATGGGCTCAGAGAAGGGGGCTCAACTGCGGCTGGTTCTGGGCAAGGAATGCAGAGAGCCATGCAGGGAATGCATACGGCCATTCAGGGAATGCATACAGCCATGAAGGGAATGCACAGGGCCAGGCAGGAAATGCAGAGAGCCATGCAATGAATGCACAGGGCCAGGCAGGGAATGCATACAGCCAAGCAGGGAATGCATACAGCCGTGCAGGGAATGCATACGGCCATGCAGGGAATGCACAGGGCCAGGCAGGAAATGCAGAGAGCCATGCAGTGAATGCATAGAGCCATGCAGGGGATGCATACGGCTATTCAGAGAATGCATACGGCCAGGCAGGGAATGCACAGAGCCATGCAGGGAAGCTCCCCTGCAGGCACCACCATGATTCACCAGCCTGCAACTCCAATACTGCCATTCCCCCTGGCAGCCAGCAATGCCAGAAAGCCTCCAGGGCAGCAGACTGGCCTGAGGTGGGACATGAGCACTGCCAATCCCTCAGACACGCTGTGTCTTGTTTTCTGACCATGCAGCATCTACTCAACACATTCCTCATCAACAACTTACACGTTCTCCATAAGCCCGGGCTAAATATTTATTGGAAGTGGGCACAAAGTATGACTTGCACTCTGCTGCTTTCCCCCTTGAAGTGTTTGTGCTGCAAAATAAAACACTATTGATCCCTGCTTTAAAAATCACAGGGTACAAGAGGTCCAGCTGATTGTAGGGTAGAAATATAACGTGTCATTGCTGCTTGTGTGGTGTGTGAGACCAGCAGAGTGATCCCCACAGTTCTGAAAGCCACCATTCAAAAAATGGACAAACTCCACCTGCTCCACCTATTTGATGGACTTTTCATTGGGAGCAAACACAAGATGCCTGGGGTTGTTTCTTACACAAAACCTCTTCCTGCCACCTGTCTTGTGAAATCTAGTCATCAAGAAAATTAAACAATGTCCGTGATATTACAAGGGAGACTGGTTCCTTTCCCATCAACCAACAGCATGAGAGTGTTGCAGAGGCCTCAGAGCAGATAATGTCCCAAGTACCTTCCAAACAATTAAAAAAACACTCTAATGAAGCACAGAGATAGCCAGAGTAGGGTACAAGAAGATATCTTCCTTTTGGCCGTGCAAGACAAGTTTCAGATGAAGACCTCAAAGGAAGTGACATTGAAGAGAAGAAATAAAAGTATAAGCAAGCTGACCAGTGATTGTATTCTCATCAAGGATGTCTAAGAAGGAAGAGGCAAGGGAGGATTAAATAAGGTGGGCAGATTAAAGGATAAAAGATGGAAAATATTTACCACAGCCCTTGGAGGAGAACGAAGGAAAAATAAACTTTACAAGCTAGAGAGCATCCCTGCAGAGCATCTGATGGGATCACAGCTGGGTCCCATGTGTTATATCTCCCTCAAATTTCTCTCTTACATATGTATTTAAGACTATCTGCATTCACTCTTTGTTATTTCAGAACAAGTCCAAAGAGCTCCCTTGAATAATACCTTTTTTATCTGTACCAATATTTTATAACAAGGCAGTTCTGCATTATTTGTTCCAGTCTGTCTGCAGTTTAAATTCTACCACAGCCAAATGTTTCAGCATGAAATGCATTTGAAATATAAAATTGTTTATGCTGCTTTTTCCCCCTTTCCGACTGAATACAACCCAATGCACCAGTTGTAATGGATTTTTAAACACATTTATCATTAAAGAATCTTTTGAAGGAGTAAAAGCTAGTAAGTGGAAGACAAATGGACTTTCCTTACAATAGTTCCCCATGGTATGGCTGTGTACTAAAAAATATGCCAGAGGCTTACACCTTGTAAAAACATTCTCTTTGTATTTGTAATGAATGAAATTTTCAGCTTAAAAGAAAAAAATTTAAAAGGAACAAAATCTGTAATTACTACAGTTAAGCAGACATAATTTTCTCAACACAGATCTCCCCACTGCCATTCCTTATGTAGGAAAAACCAGACAAATCTCTTAAACTATGGAGCATTTTCAGAAAGGACTGGTCCTTTCCCACCAAGGATCTGAAAAACAGCTATTTCTCAAATGAATAGAGCCAGAAGTGCCTAAGAACATTCCCAAAACCCTAAGTTCAGTCTGTTCAAATTGTCTTTGTGTCAAACAATGGTAAATTATTTACCCACCTGCCTGGCATGGACACAGCTTTTTTCTGCTTTTACTGTGAGATGCTCTAAAACACTCTATCACAACCATATTTACAAATTCTCTGAATGGAAAAGTGTTGAAGAAAGATCATATTCAAAATATTGTTCCTGAGATCATGTCTTGCCTTGGGGAAAGTTCTTGCAAGCAGGGAATTCATCATATTACTCAGTTTGTCCAGAGAGAGTGAATTGTGAAAGGTTTTTTGATTGTCTGGAGTGAAAATTTGATTTGCTTTTTCTGAATATCTCCCTACACAATAGATGCATAATGCTAACTTCACTAAGAATTCAGATTAAGAAAGCATCTAGATTCTATGCCATAGATACTTCTTTAAGCAAGAATTTATTTTCAAGGCTTCAAGATTTGCCATTGTTTGCGGATAATAAAAGGTATATCCTTGACTTCCCCATTGGCTGTCCCAAAATGAAAGATCCCTGATTCTGTACTGCCGCTAAATACTCAACTTATTAGGAAAAGACAAGAAAAGCTATGTACATTTTCAGCTCTACATTACCTGTCCAAGGGCTCTGTTATGAAAATGTTACTAAGCAGAACATGAGTCTTCATTTCAACTTCAGAATCAGGAACTGCATACCACATCCTAAGAAATATCAATAATTATAGAGAATATAGGAAGATAATAACATCACACCTATGAATTTAAAAAGGAGGTTTGAGCAGGGCTTTAACCATGCCTAAGAAGCAGCTGTGGATGCAGAGGATTGAAAAACTGTACATGCCTATTAACCCAGAGATGTAAAAGTGGCTAGGCATTTTCCACAGTGTTACATCTCTTGTAGTAATGGCTGCTGTAATAGTTTTATGGCCCATAGAAGAAAATTAACGTATCCAGGCTGTAAGCTGTAAACTTGTGATCCTTGACATTGTGACCTGAAAATATGTGTTTCATTTGCTGAAGATCTGTGCATCTTGCCACTCACACCACTTCCAGCTTGGCTCCATGTACAACATAGCAAAGGCCTAATTTTACCTTCAGAAAGGTACATGCAGACCTCAAAGGCTTCAGACAGACTTATCTGACCATATCTGAACATATTCCAGCAGCCCCTACCACTTGTGCCTATTCTGCAGACACGTCTGCCACACCATAAGCATCAGGGCAAGATCCATTGATGAGAGAAAAATTTACAATTAAAAGAAAAAAAACCTTGGGTAAGGAAACTTGCTTAAAAGAAATTACTTTCTTATGACACATATGCTTTGATTTAAAAAATATTAATTGTTTTTTTTTTAAAAATCAAAAATTGCCTCTGCAATTGTAACAAAACAAAGAAATAGAAATGAATGCATTTATAACAAGGATGCAATCAGAGGAGGCCAGTCTCCTAAAACCTCCTTTGCTGTAATCCCAGCTGCATGAAATATGTAGGCAAAAGCTCAGTGTTTTTTCCCAGAAAACAATTTATATCTTGCTAGGACAGTGAATTATGCTCACTGCTACTTTTCACAAAACCTTTAAAGGGAAGAAATCACGTATTCCAGACACCTCAGCCTGACAGGCCTGACTGCATCGGCTGTTGTGTTCATTGACATCTTTGCATCTTTATTTGCCTTTAATACACATTGACTTAATGCGGCAGACAAAGCTTAACTTCTCCCTGAATTTGCTCCAAAACATCTTTGACAGTAATGGTGCAAAAAGAATCCTCTCCCTCTCCATCCTCTCCCTCTCCCTCCTGTGTGTGCTCATGGCACTGCAGGCAGACATGTGTGCATCACTCATGCCTGTATGTAAACAGAATTTTTTTGTACTGGGGTGCTGAGGCAAAACACTGAGCTGTTTTTTGCTAACAAAAATTTTTTTGCTAACAAAAAGTACCTGAGTGATTTGTTTAGAAACTCAAGTGTCAATTAAAGAAACCTACATTATTATGATATGAAGATTTTGCTCTCATGTGTGCCCACACAAACTTAATTTGGGCTTGATGTTAGCAGAACCTGAATGTTTATGAGTCTGCTTTTCCTGAAGATTTATTCCTGAGGCACATTTGAAAACCTCACTGATGAAACGTCTCACCATTTACACAGTGAGAATATGGGATCTGCTCATTGCTGCTCAGCCTGCTATAAAAGAAAATGCTGGTTTAAAACCTTTAGAACTCAAGTTTTCTACATCGTGAGTATACAAAAAGAATTCTGGCTCTTCTATTGATATTCTGCTATATGATACTATGACTAGAAATCTCCTCCTGCTTTCTAAGATGCTGCACAGCTCTGATCTCAGAAATTTGTGATAAAAACAACTTGGTGCTGAATTGGGTGGTGGTGCTTCTGCAGATAAGAATAGAGCAATTTAAAAGGCAAAACCTATAACAAGTCTCTGCTACTTCTTTTCTTACATCATACACAAGAGGAACAGAACTACCATCAGTATTTTTAAGTCTTTGTTGTAGCCACATAATTAGAGATGTCTGCAATTTTCAGGATTTATGCTTCCAACTTGACCCTAGTTAATATTTTGCCATGCAAACATAAACATTATAGGTGATTATTACTGCAAAATTTGTTCATATCATTTTAACTGCCCTGTGCTTTGCAGTAGAAAGCACTGGGAATGCTTTCCTGGATGACAAGTCCCTTTCACAGCTAAGCCATCCTCTTAAGTCAGCAAAACAAAACAAGAAAAAAATGCAGGATAACAGATCAATAAACAGAAAGCCTGAGGGTTTCTGGAAAAGAAGAAAGCGGGAAGAGGGGGGATTTTAGGGATTTTAGAAAGTAGGAAGAGGAAATAAATAGGAAGAAGCAGAAAACAGATGTATAGCCAGGGAAAAGCAGTGCAGTGAAAGGAAATGTAAGAGGAGTGGAAGACGTTCAGCATGTAAAAGATAATGAGAATGAGCAAGAATGTAGAAAAGAAGGAACTTTCTCTAAAAATAGTTTAAAAATAAATGAACCTGCACCCCATCCTCATAACTCTACCAGGAAAGGCTCAAGAACAGGGATGTTTCCATCCCAGTCTCTAAATGCACAAAACACAGACCCATGTTTCTGCTGTTAAGAAAATTAAACCAGCACACACCATTATTCTGGGCAACTTGAGTCAAGTGGTTCCTCTGTGTCACAGTGTCTACACTGAGTCAGACACATACTGCTGCTCATGGCTAAATCACACAGAGATGTGGTTATTGCCAGCCTATGGACCAGACAGGCCTTCTTCCCACTTACCACCTTGGGAATGGCAAGAGATACAAATAAGATAAAAAACAAACTTCATGTTTCTTGAAGGATAATTAGAAATCCATATGGATTGTAGAATATAGGAATGAGCTAATATAAATTCACCTGAGACACCATTCAAGACTTGGCAGGTAGCTCAACTGTTTCATTCCAAATTCTCATCATACTTTAACAATTTTGAAGGCAGACAAGACCTTGGGTAATCACTGTCTTGCAAAACTACCTTCTGGTTTCAGGGATTAAGTCTTATTTATATGAGGAGGGAACACTGGGGAAATTGAGATCAACAAGGACTTGTGGAAGGAAGCAAACCCTCTTTAAAAGCTCCCTGCTGGAGCGCACTCAGCACTCCCAGTGCTTGTGGGGGACCACTAAACCTGGGTCTAGTTTCCATGGCTCCCACAAGCCTCAGGAGCCTGTGGGGCAAAGCCTTTGATGGATCTATTTTGCCTGGAAGAGCTTTCAGAGAAAAGTGCAGCATCCAAATAAGCTCAGCAGACCAGTGAAAACAAGAAGAAAATACTTCTGTTGAGTGCCCTGTGCATTGGACTACTTGGTTTTGGGGTTGAAAGGCATTTTAATTTCAAGATTAAGACAAAATACTAGACACTTGATGACAGGATCAGGCATCCATTTGCACCCACCAAGAATTTGTCCCTTAGGTCCAAATTCCACAGTTTCCTCAACAGAATCCAGAAGTAACAAGGGATTTTAAAGACTAATCTTTTTAGTGCAAAATTGTAGCACAAGCTGTAATGCCTTGAAGTAAGTTTAAGAGAATATTATCCATGTACTTTTAAAAGTTGTTAAAGTAAATTCTATTTTTCCACTAACGTATTGAAATTCTAGATGTATTCTCAAAGAAACTTGAAAAATAAACTATACATGAAGGCTGTTACTAAGGAATAGGTGGCCAAGTATGGCTCACCAAGCTGGACTGGGGTTGCTCTTATTATGCTGGAATTCCACTCTTGGGCTCCTTGAATAGGGTGGGGAGGGGGCACCTCTGCAAAACTCTTTAGTCCATCTTAAGATAAATGTCAGAAGAATCAGCGTGAATTTCCTTTGTGGAATAAATGTGGGTTTCTACATGGGGTATTTCCAACCTACTAATCACACTGTGATAGTATAGAGAGAATGATGGGAATTGGTTTTAGCTAATACCACTTATTTAGCTTTGCTGGTGTTGTGGCTTTCCACTACAACTAAAGGAAAGAGAGGTGGGCCTTGAGAGCAACACATGTCCCTTACTCAGACACTGCTGTTCAGACAGGAGGGGCTATCTTTGGATGCTTCTCAATCCCTGCCACCTTCAGCAGGAAACAGGACCATTATTTTGAGAGCTTCTGAACATGAATACAGCTCAAGCAACATACTTGTGCTTTAATGTAGAATACAAGCATGGTTCAAGCTTTCCTTTTGCCAGGGGGTCTGTATCTGCAGTATCTTACTGAGAGTACACAGCCCTGTATCAGAGAGGCAGTGAACCACTCAAGCTGAACTGGTCCCTGACTGAAAAACCCACAAATCAAAGGGTTGAGCTGTTTGCTGCGTCTGAGGAGAAGCAATCCAAGCACTGTCCCATTAAATCTGATTACACCCAAACACATACACAGAGCCACGCAGCTTTCAAGTACTCATTTCACACAAACCAATCAATATTGTCCCACAGTATTTTCTTCCCTCTGAAGAAAAGGTTAAACGTTTATATGACTGACACACATTCCAGCCAGAACACCAGAGTAATACAGAAATGTGAACAGATAGCATTTAACTGTGTATTTTAAAGTCATGCCTAAAAATGTAGACACAGATGTGCACTTGAAAAGCAGTGAGGTGAGTCAGACACCCAGCAATTACACTGTACTTAAAATGAGGGAGAAGGCTGCTGCTGGGAGGTCACGAAAGATCATTTTGTCAAGCAGTGTTAAATGAGGCAGTTGCCTTGTGTCTTTCTTCTGAGCTGCTCAGGGGAACACAGGATCCAATAATTTAAAGGTGATGTGAAGAATAAGGCAGAGAGTTTTCAGGAAAAAAAATGCTGTCTGTGTCCATGTGCTTCCATTTGCAAAGGATGGACAGGAAAAGATGAAAGATGCTTTGCATGCCAGTCAGTGCATCTCTGCAGGCTCCAGCTCTCTGCTGAAGGGGAAAGAGGAAATCTGAGGCTCCTGGGCAAGATCTTTGCACAGCAGTGAGGCTTGATTTCATGCAGTGAAGTTTAATTCTGGCATCCACTGACAGGCAGGGTAGCCTGGATGTTGAAGATGTTCCAATTCCACTGCTGGAGGTGTGATGCCATTATCAAAATCATGAGGCAGGTAGATAACTTTTTATATGGAATGAGACGTTCAGAATGTAAAAGGACTGCCCTGGTGTTTCCATCCCCAAAATTTTCTTCAGCATTTTCATCTGAGCTTGCCATTTTTTCTGTCTTCCTTTGCTCTGAACATTCTCAGCATGAGATATGACAGCATAGGCAGGAGATATCCCTTGTCTCCTGGATGAGACAATAGTTTAAAATACAGATTGATCAGACTAATCTCCTGCAACCTTGATGTGAACATCAGCTTCCTGCGCTGTGGGCTCTCTTTTGTCAAGTTCCCTGATCTACCAGTGGATTTTCTGATCCTGTGTACTATATTCTGGACTTTCCAAAATTCTTTGTGTTCCCCAAGAGTCTTCTTCTGCACGCAGTGCAGATATATTTCCCAATCCTTCATCAAACAGCAGCACACAAGAGCTTGGCACTATTTTCCTTGGAATAGCACTTATACATACATAATGATGGCCACTGTCCCATGGGGCAAGAATCTGAGTGCTACTGATAGCAGTGAGAAAAAGATGTCCAGTGTGAGTGTTACCCTCTGGCAGAGTTTAGCATATTCAAACATCACTAACTTTATGTTGACTATTCTCAGAGCTTAAAGAACTCCCGAGTGCTGAGCTGACCTCCCAGTTTGTCCTTTTTGACTGCAGTGGAAGCACATGATAGCATTTGCCCTTTAATGGGATTCAAAAGTCTTTACAATCCTTTAATATATATAAAAAGAGAAATACAATCAACAGAAAATAAAGCTGCACTTTCAATTAACGAGGACAATTACTTCTAATTGTAAAGCTCATACATTTTTAAAATGAAGAGATATCATTTGTCCTTAATTGGTAGGTGCAGTGAATAGGCAATTAAAAACACATTAAATTTGGACCCACAGATAACAAGGAGCAAATTTCTGTCCTGAGAAGATTACAGTTGTGAATGTGCCTCCTTTGTCACTTTAAAGCAAATAAAGGGGCTCCCTGGGCATATTTCATGGTTCCTCTATTATTACCACTGAAGATAAGATACCAGCATTTCCATTACAAACAGCTGTGTTTCAGGGGGAGTTGACTAAACGATCCTGCAGAGAGGTGTGTGATCACTCAACCCAGGAGAGCTGAGTGTGGCTCTCAAAACACCGGGTGGCTTTTTGCTCCCATTAGTCACATAGTACCTGCCCTCTGCACCCTGGTGGATGAGCCCCAGCAATTAAACAGTGGTGGGGAGCATATTGGTCCTGAAGTGCAGATACTCTAATGGAAATCCCTGACAGAAATATGCCCCTTTAACCCCTCCACACACACTGATGTGTGCTGTGTCTGCTGCTGGCAACTGCACAAAGTTGGTAGAAAAAAAGAATCTCTCGCTCCTTCCCCTGGTCTCACTCCTGAGCATATCAACCAGCTTTACCGAGGAACTGGCTACCCCTTGAACTGAAGCACATAAGCCCTGGAGAGCCATGTTCTTTTCTGCTACACAGCATCATCTTGGGACAAATTTCCATGTGAATCCTTTCGTGCTGCCATTTATTTGCAAACCAAAAATGACACATGCAAAACAACAGTCACGGCTGAATGTACTTTGCAAACTAGGAAAGCTTCTGTATTCCAGTTCCGCTCATCTTGTTTATTTCAATCCTGTCTCTTTCCAACACTCTCTCTCAGTCAAGGAAACTGAGGCTCTCTGAGGGCACTAATAAAAAATATAATTTGCAATTCTTAGGGATTACTGGAGGTTGAAAGGATTGCAAGTGTACAATGACCTCCAAGACTAGAGATTGTGGCTGTCCATCATCCTCTCAAGCTGGAGGGGTAGCAGAGGGGTAGAGAGGTACAACCCAGGCCTTTTTCATAACAGGTGTTCAAAACATCAGTCACAACAGATGCTTGAAGAGCCATGCTGTAGTCCCTAAACTTTACCCAGCAGTAAAGCTAATTTGGATTAGAAAATTTGTCTAGTTACTACTCTGTTCATATAGATCAGGGAATTTTAATAATACCTGAAGTTGATAGCAGGCATCATTATACATAGGATTTTCAAGGCAAAAACAAACCAGAAATTGCCATTCCCTTTTTTTTTTTTTTTTTTTTTTTAATGCTCAGGAAAGCAGAAAGCCCATATTTCATTATTATGATTTATCATGCTCATAAACTTGTTCCATCAAGACATCTTTACTTGAGCTGCTTGCATGCCTGGAGCTCAGCAGAGAGCAGACTAAAAGTGAGACTGATCAGATGCTTAAAGGTAAGTCTATCTAACCACGTGGCTGATTTGGGACTTTTAATGAAATCATTAATGGAAACCCAGTTCATCAGGCTTTAGTCTTTATTGATTTCTTGCCAGGAGAATTTATAGAGTTGCAGAACTCACTACTTCCTACAAAGATCCTTGTAAAAATAGTAGAAGCCTGAAATGCAGAAAGGATCCTTGTGCCCATTGATGAGCAACTCTGACTCCTCCATAAAGCTCATTCAGTTCTCCATAGGAAGAGGATTAGGGATGTGGACCCAAGAATAGCTCACAGGTCAGTCTTGCCCTGATCTCAGTGGGGACTAACCTGGCTAATGGATGTTATTATCTGGAGCTGTGAGAGCTGCCACAACAGACAAAAACAGGGCAAAGAAAGCAGTGGTTTTGTTTCAGGGGCTCTGACCAGCCCAGTGAAAGTACAGCTGCAAGTTTTGCTGTAACATTGGTCTTTACAAATACAGATAATATTGTTTCTAAAGCCCATTTGCACAGTTCAGTCTTTTAAATGTTTTCTTTCTGCAACATCCGAGGCAAACATAATGCTAATGGCCAGAACAATTTCTGTACAGATGAGACCTTTAGTAGCCAAAAGCTCCAAATTATTTATTTATTTAGCAGAGAGATATAAACTTTGGCTGTTTTTCCTAGATGGCTTTCATGGCGCTGTGCTGATGGCTGCCTTCCTTTGCACTCTCAGCTCTTTGCTGAAGCACACTGTTTGTTTTGCACTTCACAGCACCATCCCAAAAGCTCCCTGGTGCCATAAAAAACTGAACCAGCTGTTCCCTCTGTGCCTCAAACAAAATTTCATGGCAATGAAGATAATCTGAAAGGATGATGTGGCAGCCTGTGAGTTGCTGCAGTTGCAGATGTTCCCAAAGCTGCCCAGGAAGCAGAGTGCCCATGCTGCCCTGGATATTCCCCTGCCTCTGGATGACTGCAGTATCCACAATGCTGCTGCTCAAAGGAAGATCCTGAGATTTCAGAAAACTTCCAGCCACCATCTCTCCAGAAGGACCTGCCAAGCAGCTAAATCTCTCCAGGAGAGACTGAAAAACAAAATGGCAATGGAAATCTGGCTCTTGAAGTCAAATCCGATTCACCTGAGGAACAGAAAGAAAAGATTTCTTCTCCTAGTGATGGGAAACAACAATTTTTGTGTGATGCATGGTCAGGGGTTACCTGGAAGTGCAGAAGTGCATTATAATACCACTTGGTGCTCCCCTTGGGTACTCCAGGTACCACAGCCACCAGTCCCAGGGCTGAGGAGCATTCCCAAGCTGTGCAAAGGGGCAAAGGAAAATAAGAAATATTAAAAAAAGGTGATATGAATTAACTGTATAAATGAGGAGAGTTGATATTACTGAGAAGTCTCCGTAGGACTCCAATGCATTTGGGTCTTGCATCCACAGTATTTCTCATCATTTTGTGGATAGATAGATAGATAGATAGATAGATAGATAGATAGATAGATAGATAGATAGATAGAGCACAGATGATGAAAAGAAATCCCAGGGCTACAGTCACAGACCATTTTACGAGAACTGGTAGGGAATTTTCTGTTTGGAGGCTTCTGTCCTCTCAGGAGATTCAAATTCATCAGAACAAAAAGCATTTGAGTGAGAAAGCTCACTTGACTTGAAACTTTTGCCTGGGATGGCCATGAGTCCATGGATACTGCTAGAAATACACAGGCATGGACTTGCACTGATCTTTGCTGTTAAGGGCAATGCTGAAGTAGCAGTTTGCCACTGCTTTCCCTGACTGGTCACTGCTAGTCAATAGCCATATAAATCAGTGCATTTAGGGCATTGCCAGTCTGATTCCTAATGTAAACACTAGTCAGGCTAAATGAATGGCCAGCCAGGTCTGCTGCTCTCCCCGTGCCTTCTCCTGACGCAGCGCTGAGCCCAGGCTGCATTTAGTGTGGTAGCTGTTGTTCTTCTCTTCCAGTGGTGATGAAAGAAAGAAAAAGGCATCACAGCCTCCCTTTATCAGTGGGATTTCTAGGCTTGCAGTGTTGCTCCTAACTCCCCTGGCCTTGCTCCCAGCTCACTGCTGTGTAATCAGTGGGGAAGGTCTGCCTTTGTTCAAAATAACCTCATCTGGAGGAGTAGCAGGTGAACACAAATGAGAAATAATGTAGTGAACCACAGGTGTGGACAGACCAACAAAACAGCTATGTCCTTACAGATTAATGCACACATTAAAAAACAAGGGAAGAAAAAGGAATAGCAAAAAAACTGGAGAGAGAGAGAGAGGTAAAGTTACCAAGGAAGTTCCTCAAGGATCTGTCCAGCAGTTTGTTCAACTCAGCATATTCATAAATGCTTGAGGGAAAAGAAAAAAATAACAAAAACCTATTAAGAACAGTAAATTCTGTCCTGATTTCAAAAACTCACAAAAGGAGCTCACAATGCTGAATGACAGGATGATAAGAGTGCAGTTAAATTTCAATACTAATGAATACAAGGTAATGCATTTAGGAAAAAAATCATAACCACATATATGAAATTATGGTTTATAGAAATTAGAGAGAAGGAAGGAAAAGATAGGAGAGGTCTGCATAGGAACTGTGCAGACAAGAAAGACTGAAAATAATTATTCATTATGCCCAAGAAATAGCCAGTGTGAAATGCAATGATCAGAAGGAAGGTAAAAAAAACCAAAACCAACTGAAATTATTTTGCATGCACTTCATAATTAAATTGTGTAGCTCATTGCCACAGGAAATTCTAGAGACAAAAGCAAGACCTCATTTATAAAAAAAGTTTAATCCCACTGATAGAAAATATGTCATTGCTGATTAATGGTGGCTCAGAAATTCCTTGAACCGCTGTTTGCCAGGAGCTGGTAGGATATACCAGATAAAAATAGCTTCTCATACAACCTGTTAATCCTCACCCAGGGGAATCACTGATAATAAACAGAGAAAGGATTGGACTCTACCAGCTTTTAATCTAGCCCAGAATTATTATCGTTTTAATAACAGTATTCTTACCTACTTTGGGGGACAAAAGCAAGCTACAAGACCAAACTGCCATATATTTCTATGAAAACTAGAGAAGGTGTGGAATAATGGGATATACTACTCAAAATTTCCAGTCTGTGGAGAAAGGGACTATTTCCCTCACTTTCCTCCTTGTTGGGATAATATCCATATCTTAATCAGCATCTGTGTTTCCCCATCACCTGGACTTTCCCATAAACTCAATTGTTCCAAGCTGGCAGCTTGCCTGGCAATATAGGAACTCCAGGTCATGAACAAAAAATGTCCTGCTTGTCAGTAGTGATTCCCAGCATGGCCTTAACCATGTCAGAAACTCAATCCAGCTCCAAAATACAAAAGCTGTATCATGAATGGTAAAGTTAAAAAAGACTGTTTTCTTCCAGTTCTCCCACAAGTCAGGTTTTCTGCCTTCTTTCCCATCCACCCCAATCAGTATTTCCAGTTCCTTCCAGTAAAGCAATTTGGTTCTCATGTGACATGGCTGGTGGGCACTGGCTGGGTAGCTCCTATACCAGGATATATGAGCCCAAAAAAGCCGCTTCTAGTGGCTGTCCCCTTGTTTCTTCTTTGGTCACCTTTTGGTCTCTCTCTTCTTTGGTGTCCCCTTTGGTTCCTTCTTATTTTATAATGTCCACTTTTTACCCAAGTTTTAAAGATATCACTAAGGTCTTTAATCCTCATAGAATCAGTTAGGTTGGAAAACACCTTTAAGATTATCAGGTCCAAATGTTAACTCAGCACTGCAAAGCCCCCACTAAACCAAGTCCTTAAAAGCCACATCTACACATCTTTTAAATACCTGCAGGGATGTGACTCTACCATTTCCCTGGGCAGCCCAGTCCAGTGCTTGACAACCCTTTTGATGAAGAGTTTTCTTGATATCCAACCTAATCCTCCCCTGGCACAATTAAAGGCCATTTCCTCTTGTCCTATCATTTGTTCCCTGGGAGAAAAGCCTGACCCCCACCTGGCTACAGCCTCCTTTCTGGTTGTAGACAGTGAGAAGGTCTCCCCTGAGCCTCCTTTTCTCCAGGCTGATCCCGCCAGCTTCCTCAGCTGCTCCTCACAGGACTTGTGCTCCACCTCCTTCACCAGTTTAGTTGACCTTCTATGGATACTCTCCAGCGCCCCAATGTCATTCTGGGAGTGAGGGAACAAAACTGACCACAAGATCCAGGATGTGATTTCATCAGTGCTGGCAGGGACACAGTCACTCTGTCACTGAGTGGAAACGGCCACCTGTATCAAAAGCTGTAGACCTGGAACAGAGAGACCAAAAGCTCCATTACACAACTTTGATTTCAAGACACAAGGATCACAAAAAGTGTCACATATTGCTCTGTGTCTGCAGAGCTTATGAAAATTCAATCTCCAGGGACAGAGCCATTAAGAGACAACACCAGTGTGTACTAAAGGAAATCCACTATATTCCCTAATAAAATGTCTCAGAAGCTGGGGTTATTTTTTCTGTCTGTTTTAATTTATAGGAATATATTAGAGAACAAAAGGGCTTTGCTAGAGGTGCTCAAACTTGCAAATATTTCTGGTGTTTTCTGTTTCACTATGAAGAGGGATATCGTTTCCCTCTGCAACATCTAATGAAACAAGAAGAGACAAACACAACCACAGGACTGAAACAAATTGCAAACTCCATCCAATTACAGAGTTTAAATTCTTAAATCCTATAAAATGCAAGTCAGGCATTTCAGTTCAGTTTAGTTGAGAACAAGGAGAAGATTCTTTGAGAAAACTCGTTTTGGCTGAAAGCAAAACATTGCCAGCCAGCCATGAGCTGCAAGATCAAACACCTTTACTTAAAAGCTTCTATTCATTTGTAGTTTATTGGATAGCATGAAGCTGCCCATTCTGGTTACATTTGTGTTTTTTAAATGCTTGGAAGAGTGAAATATAAGATTACTCGTATGCAATATATATTCATTAGGTAAATTTCAGATGATGAATCAAATAGATTACTTTTCATAAACTCTTCTCATAAAATATGAGAGGGCATCATATTTAATAAAAATCACAAAAAAAGTGGAGACTGATTGCCCTGTACTCAAAAGCAATATAAAATAAACACCTTCATAAGCTACAGTTTCACCACTTACCTCCACAAGTTATTCATACATACAATCCATTTATAACAACAAATGGAGTCTGGGTTTTGCCATTTTACAATTATTATTCCCTCGAGAAAGAGGCAATATGAAACTTTATGGTAACTTCTTCTTTACTTAATACTGCACATAAATTATTGTCAGGTCACAGGGAGCAAATAAGCAGAGTAAGTCCCGTTTTGTTTTCATTCCTTCTTGTCTCCTTTTTGGTTTTTATTTTTTTTATTACTGCCCCTTTTGAGAAATGTATTCCATGAGAACATTTCTTTACACATTAAAATATAATCACTATTTGAGGGGATGAAATGTGTTATAGGTCAAGTTTTATTGCTGCCTGTTAAGAGACTGGTCAGTGCTTTGGAAGACATAAATCAGCTATACTGCAGAATCACTACAGGTCAGAACCAAATGAAAATAAATTATTTGAGAAGCCAATTCAGAGCTTGTTGGAGCAACACAGAGCTTTACCATAAAAGCCTCTTCTTCATAAAGGTGAAAGCCTGAGAACAGTCAATCCCTTGGGGACCACCATGCAAGGCTGCCCAGAGCTGGCATAGCACTGAAGAATGGACAAACCTACCCTCAACTCCCTCACTGTAAACATAAAATCTAACATAGCTAGTGTCCACAGGACACAGTCTTTCTTCTTGGAGTAATGCAAAGCTCAGGTGTCAGCACCCAACACTACCTGGAGCTGTTTATAGCCTTTGCAATCTTTATAAACCATTGTACATGACAAACACAATTCAAAGCAAAAAATACAAATTAATGGAGAAAGGGGTAATAAACGCAAAGGTCTATCACCTCTGGATAAGGAGTCTGCTGACTCACATACCAGAGGCTGGAAGAATGTGCTGGGAAATATTGCTCTGCATTTCTTGCCCCTACTATTGCCCACTCTAAGAGAGAGTACTGAGCAGGATGAACCTCTGCTCTGACCTACAGCTGTTTAATGGTCGATCATTCTCAGTCTAATCTAAGCTAAAAATGTGCTTTATATTTTTGATCAAATACGAGTAGAAGCTTGAGTATAAATAACTAGGTGTGTCTGGTGCAATGTGCTCTAGGAAGAACTCCAGAAAATCTGGCAGTGAAGAGAATGAAGAGGAAAAACTTGGGTCAAGTTGGAAGCCATGGGATGCAGTACACACTTAATAATCACTCATGACAAATGTCCTCAAGGCAAATTGAGGTCACACCACTTATTTAAACAGGCACTGATACCACCCTAACTTGTCAGTGCTGTGCATCATTTTTACTGACACAGTCTGACAGTTTGCTGAGGAGAAGGGAGTAGTTTTTCCTTCATGGACCCAACCAGCCCAAAGACAGAGCTTTAAGGAGAGGAAGCAGAAACATGTTCTTGTGAGAGACTGGACTACACAAAGGTCTTCAAGAGACTAGGATTCTTAAAAAACTGCTTTTCCCTTGATTGGTATACACTGTGTGGATTTTACCTTACGGAGAAGATTCTTGAATGTGAGAGCCTCAAAGGTTTAGCTCTATTTTTCCAATTGTGTTAGTAGAGAACAGCCCAGGGTACCAAATTTATACTGAGTCGAGAGACTAATTAGTGCAAACTTTCATGTGTGTCCCCATCAACAAGAGAGTTTTACAATTCACAGACACATCACAGAGCACGTTAATGACTACCAAAGTCTCCAGAGGTGCTTTAATGATTTACAACAGTTAGTCTGTAGTTTCTGAGCTTTGGCCTTTTGCTTTTCAAATGAGCAAGATTTCCCAGTGGAAAGAAAGCAGGAACTAGGAATTTAGGAGGTGAAGAGAAAGAAGGTATTTTGGAATCCTGCTGTAAGGAAAAACTCAGCACAGCTCTCAGAGCATCCATAAAGATCCACCTGCAGCTTGTGTTCAAAAGGGATTGAACTCCAGGATTATTTTGCCCACCTTGCTGTGCTGTCTGTATTTTATTGCTTCATCAACAACACTTTTCCTGTTATTATATCCCCCTTTTTCCATGTCATTAAAACATCCCCTCCTAAATCCACCCATGAACATACAATATTCTGAAATGGCACCATTTTTCTTACCAAAAGGATGAAATTCTACCATTTGAATTAAAATGAGGGAAAATAACAGGGATTCTAGCTTTTCAGGCTGAGTCAATTTTTTAATCCATCATTCTGAGTACAATGGTAAATGATAGTTCAGAACTCCTGGAGACCAGCTTTTAATTACACAGCACACAGGTCTATGATAAGAGACAGTGTAGGTTCTTGATTTCTACACAAATTGCATGAATGGCTGTGATACCAGTAAATGTTGTGAGATTAATATGAATGGTTTTGTAAGAGATTATGATGATACCTTCTCAAACAGAAGCAAGACCAAGCCATGCTTTGTGGTTAAATTACAACTTTTCTTCCAACCCCTGAAAATTTTAGGGCTACAGTGCCAGATAATGCATTGCCTTGAGTGCTCTTACAGCTATTTGTATTTGTAGTAGGCACTTCACAGCTGGTTTTCAGGAGAGAAGTGACTGCATCACAACAAGGTGCTGGAGAGTCAGCTTCAAAATGTGCATGGCTGACATGAATATTCTGTAATAATTCTGTCCGTCTTCTGCCTCAGGAGCCAAGCCCTGCAGGATAATCTGCAACAGCTAAACACCACAAGTAGACAACATTCAAAAGCATACTGAAAGAAAGGCGAAAAATGACAACTTCTTGTCAAACCAAGTGGCATTATTAGTTATTAACTTGACCTATTACATCACAGTGGTGGGAATTCTGTTAAAGAAGGCAGAAGCAGGAATAAGAAAAGGAAATACTGCATTGCCCAGCCATAAATATACAAACAAAAGCAAGCGGATGTTTTTTTTTCACTTCTTCCCCAAGTGCCTCACTTTTTGACAGTGCTGAGATTAATAACCTCACTCTCAAAATGTGTGGTTAGCATTTGCACTCAAAATAACACTCGCCGGTTTCATTCCCTGGTAGGTCTTGATAAGGCTTCTGTAAATTTTTGATGCAGAGCATTATCGCGCTGCTGTGGTATTGATTGATCAAATGTGATATGGGCAGGAGGTGCTCACACAGGCTTGAAATCCCCTGCTTGGGCTTGCAAATAGTTCCCCGAGGCAAGATTTATGCTACTAAGATGGGAAGAAGAAAAGCAAAGTTCACAAGGATTATAGAGATGCAAGTCCAGCTCCTAAACTGTTTGTATATTTCAAAACATACGTGTAAAAACCCCATATATTATTTATATTCATTGTTCACTAATACTGGGTCACTGGGGATTTCTCAGTGATTTCAGGGGAAAAGCTAATCTTCCTGCTTTCCATAACACAGCTGACAGGTTTCTCAGGCTATGTACCACAACACATTCCAGGATCACTCTTAATTGGCGCCTGAGCGAGAGCTGTAGTAACTCGATTTGACGCTGTTCTTTGCCAGCAGACAGCACAGAGCACCCTGTGAGCTCAAAGAGATTTGCACTGGCTCAAACCACCAGCTCAGGGCAGCTGTTGTACATCAGAGCACAAAACCACATTCAAGAAAGGGGGCCCAACCGAGTGAAAATTCAGAGAGAAACAGACCACGCAGATTGCAGAAGACAATTTCTTTTAAGGGTTATTTTTGTCCTACTAGAAGTTGCAGACAATGATAGCTGTGACATTTGACTTATACAGCATCAACTTGGCTTAGTCACTGACTGAAGAGTACTGCATTTCCATTAATTGGTTTCCTCCAGACCAAATTTTTTTATTATTATTGCAAATTGGTCTATACTCCCAGCTCTCTCATTCTATCAGAGCTCACACTGTGATAATAGCAACCATGAAAATGCAAGTGCTGCTCAGTACAGAAGAATGTAAGTAGGACTTAAATTGTTCCCCTATCAGTTATGTATTCATTTCCACTAGTTACTAGCTACCAGTGTTTAGCATCTTTAGGCTCATGCAAAGAGGCAGCGTGAAGTTCCTAGAACTCCTACATAACTTGGCATGTGAGAGGAGGCCTGCTGTAACTCAGCTCTGATTTAGAGCTGGTGGGAAATACTACAGACTGTGACTTCAGCCTCAGTAAATTCCAGGGCATCAAATTCTGAACGTTTTTATAGAACTCTCCTAGAAAAAAAAGGGCTCAAATGGACTACATTCTCCCTTATCCTTTTAGATTCAAATTCTGTTCTGTTCCAAAGTAGTTCTGTGATAGTACTCAGCAGCAGGTATATGTCCTACCCATGATTGGGATAAAAGATGCTCAAGGAAAAGAGAAATTATATTCTATTTTCCAACATTTTTGCAGATAGAGTCACACTCTCCCTGGACGCTAAACCAGCCAAGATTACAGTGAATATGGTCAATCTATAAACTAAGTATGTTCTGCCTTTCAGTGGGAAGAATTGATAAGACTGTCCCCTTGGAGAAGCAGCCTGTAAGGGATGTGATGCAAAGCACAAGTATAAACTCCACAGAATAGTCAACTGCATAAGAGATAAAAAGCAACTGATTATTCAGCTCTTCTACAAAAAGGATTTGGGGTTTTTAGAGGATCACAAAGTAAAGAGAAACCAATGTCAAACTGCTTTAAAAAGAGGAAAAAAATAAACAAAAACAAAAACAAACAAAAAAACCCATAAAATAACACTAGAAATAGAATTTCCTCTTCACAACTCAAAGTTGACCAAGTCACTAAGAAAACACTCTTCTGATTTGAGCATCCATTTCAAGGAATGCACAGATCACAGAGAGTAGAGAAAAACAACAAGAAGAGCTCTAGAAAATGTGAACTATGGGAAAGGCTTAGGGCTCAGTTCAGTTGGAAAAAGGAGAGCAAGAAAATATCAACAACATAAAAGCCATACACAAAAAAAAAGACATAATAAGGTGTTCTTGAGGCCTGCTGTAGCTAGGAGATAGAAATTCAAAAGCTGGAAAAATGGTAAGGAGGGGTTTGGGCTGTCCTTAGAGATTCCTAAGAATTTCTAGCTAAGCTAAGCTTCATTCTGCACCAGAGAAAATAATATCATTCCTTTTGTCAGCTTCAATAACCACATGGCCATTTTGTCCAGCAGAGCCATCACCCCTCATATCCAAAGCAGACAGAGCAAACCATTGCAGTCCTGTGCTAGATAAAGGCTCCTGCCCATTTGTAAAGTTTGCTCTTAAACTGCTAATTAACCTGCATTGTGAAACGCTTCAAGACACCCTAAAATATGGCTTGCAACATGGAGGAAAGCAGATAGAACAAAGAGAAAAACAAAAGAGAACAAAGCCAAACAGTAGGTTGAGTTCTGCTCCTGTGTGGAAATCCAGGGCAGTTTTGTGGGGGGGCGTACAGATGCAATTAACAGAAACAAATCACCTTTTCTGTTGCACAGACTTGTTAAGGCTGTCATTGGAATGATTAGCGTCCTGCTGCCCTTGCCAAATCCGAGTCTTTACTGGACAAAGTAAGTGACTTTGCAGCAAAGCTTGTAACATAGATATCAAGTGGATTAAAGCGAGAGATTTCTTTTATGCTTTGTGTTCTTTTTTATAACATTTATGTCTGCTTTTCAAAATGTAAGAACTGTGTTTTCATTTGGAACTTTATAACAATATTGTTGACAGAGAGGGCAAAATTCTACAGACCACTGATGTCATCAGAAACTACTGATGAAAATAACTTACAGCAATTTTTTTTCTATTTTTATCTCAGCCCAAGAGATTTTGATTATTTTCAGGCAAATCTTCACTAAAATAATTTAATTTCCTGATAACCCACTTTTAGTCTATAAACAGCATCTGTGTTCCCTCTTTTGGAAATTTTCCATTTGTGTATATTTCCAGCAGAACATTTTAAGACCCTCACTGGGAATTGCTGCATAATGCATAAATGCCATATCTGAGCTGAGATCTTGAGTTTACCTCCAAAGCTGCATCTTCATGCTTTCCAGGGACACTGACATCATTCTGATTTTGCTTGGGACTCCAGAGGAAGCCTCTAATAGAATTAATTTAAGACAAGAGATTCTGTCCTGTGTCTTACCTAGGGGATTCAGGAATGGAACTGAGATCACAAGGCAGTCATGAATACACTCTGAATGTGAACAAATATATTCCAAATGGCCCACGTGAACCAGACTAACTGCTATATTGGCATTGAACAATGCTTTCCCTGTTCAAAATTAACAGTTCCCCATTTGTGTTGTGTAACCCTGGAAAGAAAGATGTTTGTAGGAAAGAAGGAAATTACATAAGCCTAAATTCTCTGTTAAGCACAACTTAACAGGAATGTGGCTGGCTATAGGAATGAGTATTTGTAGCACCTCAAACACATGAAGTAAACTAATCATGGAGATCTTCAGTGCACCTCAGCTCAAACTCTGGTAGGAGCACAGGATGACTGGTTTAGTGATAGGTGTCAATAATTACGTTGTTTGGAGGATTTTCTCTATACTTTAAGAACAGTGTGTACCCAGGAGGATGAACTGCTCTTTTTAGGAGCAGTAAATTGTCCCTTTTCCAATCCATTTTCTTTTAATAAACTGCTGTCAAAAATTCAAAGCTACTATTTGAGGGTGCTCTCCATGGCCCCTTATTAAAACATACAATTTGTACACCTGTCCTTGAAATGGAAGTAAATAAACTGATAGTGAAATCTCAACTACTTTTGGAGCTGTAACTTAATTCTATCCACATGAGCACTCATTGAGTTGAAAATTCCTTAGCCCAGTAAAACTGTTTTAACTTAGTCACACTGAAATATTCTTCTGTCACATTTTGAGTTAGTGCTGCAAACTGGTGGATGATCATAGGCAATTTCCACAGCACTGACAAACTGACTCAACTCCTGCAAGGCTTGCAAATATCAGGAGGTAATAGCAAGAAGCATTTCCTTCCCAAATTTCTCAAGATTTCCTTGAAAATGTTCAGATTCAAACACCAGTGCCTTTCATGAACACAAAAGCTTGGTTTTAAATACAGTTGTGTCAAAAGGAGCCTTGGTGGCTATCAAGGGACTTCATCTCCCTGCCCTAAATTTTAGGGTCTCCAGCTTCAGTGATCCTATAAGATCTGGGTAAGTGTTCTAACCCTATCATACCCATTGGGATCTGAAATTTTTCCCACAGTGATGCCTGAAAAAAAACCCTGGGGGACACCAGGACTTTCTACAGAGTTATTTACCAGAGGATTTGATTTTATTATCAACCGAAGAATTCTGCACTATATAATGGTTTCTTCCATAGCAGCTAGGAATAATTATGAATAAAACATGAAGATGCTTAGGAGTGTTCATATATCTAAATAACAACATGTTTCCTACACTAATTAAGAAATAGTAATCCAGTTTACTTAGACTCTGTCACATATTGGTCATGTCAGCATTATACTTATTTTCATCCTGAACCCACTGAGTATTGACAAACAAGTTTGCAGGCATATATATTGCCAGAATTCTTAGCTGCCCCTAAATGAAAAGGGAATAATCCTCTACAGAAGTTTTCATTATGGATTTGCATCTCTCTTCAGATTATTGTATTATCAACCCACTTGATAATATCTAATTACCGTATACCCTGTTCTCAATTATTTAAAGTCCAGCCCTTACTTATTGAATTTTATAATTTAATGTTAATAAATTTGAGGTTAACTGGCTCAATATTAGAAAAGGAGTCACTGGCTCAGTAATACAAAAGGAGTTAAGATTACGTTGAGCTCCTCAGTACTATTAATTGGGCTTTAAAGAGGGAACAGAACAGCATGTGTTAACCACTGCAGGGCTTGAAGGAGAAAGTCAATATTTACAGACATGAGTGTTTCCTACCTGAACTGCAGACAGCTGGGCCTTGATAAAGTCAGCTTCAGACTTCCATGGATCAGACCAGAGCAATGGAAGTGATATCACAAAGGCAATACTTCGCCCAATTAAACCAGAGCACTCTTAACACAAAATAGATACAGGATTATTAGATGTCTGTTCTAACTTACTGGGCATGAATGGTACACAGTGAGCATCAGACACAAGGTTAACTCCCCAGTTCTCATTTGTTTCCCCCCCCACTTGTAATATTTTAAGGGTATGGTGGTGGTGGTAATGCCATATGCTTTTAAGGATCCAAAGAAATGTGTGGAAGGATTACTTAATTTTTATTAGACTAGCTGATATAGTCAGAAAATCATAGCTTAGAGGTATTGTTAACAAGAGCTGAAGAGTGGGAAGATTAAAATGAACTATCACAGGGGGAAACCAAAAGATTCCTCTCAAAACCAGATTTTACTGCAGCACAACAAGGAACGACAAACTATTTTTGCAAAGTGTGTCAGCCACTGAACTGCCGTATAACATCCTCAGATAAGAGTTGGGACAGCAGGTGAAAGAGCAACTGTGCTAAGGTGTTCCTTTTTGGAGCTACAAAGCAAGATATTTATGCATTTTCATTCTTTAATGTTTACTCCGTCAGCATTTCCTAGAAAGAAATAAATCCCAATGTTTGGAGAAAGACATGCAGAGGACAACAGTCCTTTCAGTAGCAGCCTTTTCAGTAGCAACTTTTCAGCCAGGAGGTCTGTGATAGTTTCCCAGCCTTTTTGGAACCAGTCATGGCTATGAAATTGGGAGAAGAAGGAAAGAGCCCTAATCCACAAAGGGAGACTGGAAAACAAAATGACACCATGTCCCTCCATGTGATGGCAGCCCTGGATGCTAATGGCATGGGAAGGAAGCACTGACTCCATGATTTACATGTTAAGGCTGACGCTGATTGCTCTAAATTGTCTCTTTTTGAAACTGCTTCTCTTCCAGCTCATGCTGAGCTCCTTGTTTGGAGGTGCCCCGTGCTCACGACCAACATAGTAAACACAAGTGTTTTTAGGGAAGAAAACAAAGTGTGAATGTTGTGTGCGATGTGGCTCCCCTCCTTCCTCAGCACCAGGCTCTTCAATTCAGGCCTTGAAGACGTCAAAGTGCTGATGCTTTCTGAAAGATGGGGCCTCGTGCTCTGAAGTTAATGGAGCTAGGAGTATTACAGCAGAGAAGGAAAAGTCATCAGGCCTGATTTATGTCTGCCTCTGGAGCACTACCTGTGACAGCAGAAGATTTAGGAAGAGGTGACATTTAGGTCTCCTCAACACACCCAGATAAGAGACATTGGAAAAGTACCATGATCAGGAAAAACAGCAGTGCAGGAAAGCAAAAGGGAATGCAAATTAACTTTGCCCCAGGGAAGGCACGATGCCAAAGGACAAAGGAGGATCCTTACCTATAAAATGTGTAGGGCCAGAAGATGGTAAGTGTGTTGTAGTGGCTCAGGGCGAACATAAATAGACCAGTCTGCTCTCTGTCTATTGACTGTTTAACATCAAACTGGTGGTTCTTTCTGGCCATCTTCTATCCTGAGGGAATTAAAATTCCAGCTCCATGGCTCTGCTCTCTTTTGGTCATTATCTCCCAAAAGACCTCACCCCAAGGTAAGGCTCTGCTATCCCACCCTAGTGCCAGCTCTTTCTCTCACATACACAGCCTCTTCAACAAGTTAGAGAAATTCAGCCCTCTCACAATGTTCTGCGAGGAAAAACTCCATGTGGTCGGAATCACCCACTGCTCTTGGTCCTGGTTGTGTGGAGCCACACAGGAAAAAGACATACAGCACCTCAGTGGGAAGAGGAAAAGGAGGGATATTTGGGGAGAAAAAGGAAATATGGGAAGGTACTATCTTCTCTATCAGGGGAATATCGTACAGAATGCAGACCAGGAAACATCACTATTCTAGAATTTTAATCCTTTAATTGAATTTAGTTCATTTTCCTCCCTTCCACGTATTACTATTTTTGATCAAATCCCACATTTTCATCTCTCATTTTATAAGCACTGCTATAACATCACAGATGGAGACAGGAATGCAGCCAACCAGCCTAACAGAGGCAAAACAACAGAACAACAGAACCAGCAAATCTCCTTTAAAATAAGACCTGAGAAAGGAAACAATTCCTGCATGAAGACAAGCAGTGCAAACAACCAGGTTTCCACCTGGAGTCTGTCAAAGAAAGAAGAAAATATCACCTTTGTTTTTGTAAAAGTAGGTAGAAATCCTGTTCCATAAATAACTTTAAAAGATGCTTAAAAATAGGCATGAATGCACAAAATTGAATAAAGCACTGTATTCACCAATGAGAGAATTAATAGTTATTTCCACATATGTTATAAAATGGGGATGTAACACTGTCCCTAAATGAGTAGCCAGGCACTAGAACAAAGTTAATAAAGATGAGTTTTGGTAACAACTCGACAGAAATGTCCTCTGGATTTCAAAAACTTTGTCTTTTTCCATCTGAGTTAAGTTAGATGATGTTTTTTCTTCCTCCAAATTAAAATGGATTAAACAAAAAAAAATCCTAACACATAGGCAAAGAAAGAATACTAATTCCTTTTCTGGGAAAAAATTTTAAGTGCATAGGAAAATTTTTGTGGAAAATAAGGACAAGAGTCTCTTTGAGGGGACCAACACAAACTTTCATAAAAATGCAAGGAAGCTCAAGCAGAGAAATTTTGCAAGAATAATTTCAATCATATGGGCAGAACAATTTTACAAAAACAACTCATAAACAAGGTACAGCAAAAAGACTAAACTTAAAAGTATGAAGTTATTATTTGTAGTACCACAAAGACCAGGAAACTTATACCACAGGGAAAGGGGCAGGATTTTCCTTAAAGAAGAAGAGGATCAAAGTCAGCACAGGTCTGGAGCATTATGTCCCATTAATAAGATTTATTTGAGCATGAGTGACAGGCAAACGCAGGTGAAACAGGATTGAATTATTACACAAACCACAACAGAATTATTATTCAGCTGCAGAAGACTGCCAAAAAGTTGTCAGGTTCAACTCAATAATGACAGCCACAGCCTCAAAAAATGATCACAACCCAAAACTTCACCAGAAAAATAGAAGTTATATCCTGATACTTATTTTTTTCAAAATAATCAATTGACTAAACATCGAACCTCACCTTTTTTTTTTACAAAAAAAGAAAATAGGTTCATAATTTTCATCTCGACATTTTGTTGAACAAACCAGGTCAATTAATAATGCTAAGACAAGGAAAAATGAAAGACTGCAAGAAAAATATTGCAACAGTAGTCCAGAAATATTTTGGAACAACTTCAGATAATCTGTGCATAGAGAATATAACCACAACATGAATCCTTACATGCCTCTTAGTTCTAGAAAAAATCTCTCTTTGATCTAGAGAAAGAAAAAAAAAAAGAAACCTACTTTTACAAAAAGGAAAGTAATATTGTGTGCTGATTTAAGAACCAGGGTTCTTGCTGATGCCTTGATTTGAATTCCAGACAAGGAGAGCCTCTCCTGTGATTTCAAGAAACCTTGCTGAGGAAGCTCTGAGCATTCTTTACTTAGTTCCTGGTGGAAGACAGAAAATATTTGGCTTCAAGTATGTCTGAAGGAGGAAGAAGCCACTCTATGCCTTTTGTTATTTTCAAAGCTGGTAAATTAAAAACATTAAATGGGCTTTTTCCTTTTAAGCAATTGAGCACAGGGCTGTTGAAGGTTGCTGTTTCCCTACATCTGCCATATACTACATTTATCCATAAATAACTACAGAATGCACTAACAACTCAAAACTCTGGGAAATGTTGTAATAGATATTTTGTTTAACAAAATAAATAAAGATAGCTGACATATTGTAAATATTAAAGGTAGATTTCTTATAAGTGTATAATATATATTTAATTCTGCTTGTAGTTTAGTCAATAATTTTGGAAGTCCCTCCCAAAACCAGGAAGAAGATTTATGGCATTTGGGAACCAATTGAATTTCCACTGCACTCTTTATTATTTCAAGGAAAAGCTAATGGTTTCTCAGGTGAGGTGTAAAAGAACAGAATCGAAATTTTGTAGACCAGATCTATGCAGGGCCAGCTGCTCTGCTCAGAAATCCCAGAGCAAAGTCACTACCAGTCACACTGAAATTGAAATGTCTCTGAATGCTCACCAGTTTAGCAGGGAGCAGAAGAGAGCCCAATGCCAGAGCTGTAATTTTCTAGGAGAAAAAAACAAAAACAAAACAAACAAACAAAAAAAACCTAAAGTAAATTAAACAAGCTGCAAAGAACAAAAACCAGTAGTTACAAGTCCCAAGCATACCGACAGAGACTCACACTTTACCTTTCAATTCTTTGTACATGCAAGCAGAAAACAAGCCAGATGCTGAAGCCTTTAGCCAACGTTGGCAATAAACTGCCACTGAAATTTTGATGAAAAAGCTGTGGAGTGGGGGAAATGGGAGCAGAACCCAGTCTCTACAAATAATCTCCATAGGACCATCAAAAACAGGAGCTGCTATACTTCCCTCTCCCTGAACAATTGGCACAATTACACGGATAAAACAAGAAAGGCCAGGCAAAAAAGCAAAACAGGTAAAATAGAGCGACTCTGGGGGCTGCCCCCACCATGGCACAGATGCACTGAGAGAAATCCTTGGAGGACAGGGCTGGATGGAGCCTTTCTGAGGGTGAGAAGTTCTGATCTCTTTCTCTTGACCTGCAGCACGGGCGACAGCGTTGTGCCCTCCGTATGTCCTTGCTCATCAGCACTGCTGAAATGACATTTTAAACTAAACAAAACCAGAAGGGTCTCCAGCTGCTGAGAGGACTTGAGACAAGCTTCTTGTGGAAAGGATTCTTCTGGAGAGATAATCATTCAAAGCTGATATGCTGCAGGAACCGTGACCACTTAGCTCTCATGCAGGAGCTGCACAGTAATTGCCACCCTTCTCCTGTTCTTACTGATTTTCCTGGAATTTAAAGAGAGTTTTTGCCCTCCAGAGACTCTCAGAATCAAAAGCTGTGGAGCCAGGCTGCCGTGTTCTGCTGAGGGTGTTCAGCTGAAACTAAGAACAGAGGCACAAGATTCAAAGCACCTTGCAAGTGCAATGTAGGTGCTGCATGTACTTTGATCTTGCTGTTCTGTGTTTCCAGGTGAGCAATGGCATGCACAGCAGGAAAGGAGGAGATATGGCCTCTAAACACCTCAGCAACAACAGGAGAGCATGAGCCAGTGATAAATCTTTTCTCCTGAACAACTGGTGCTGTTGCTTGTAATACAGGTCACACCCTCCCAGACCAGGTCTTGCCCCTCCACCAGTTTTTATGCAATCCTTGGTGGCGTTTTGCAGTCTAAGAAAGTGTTTAGAAATATTAGAAAGAGAGATCCACCACCACAAAGGCTGCTTTTCACCTGGGAAGGGGAAATACTAGGGGCAAAGCAAATTGGCAGGGGTCCTTAAAGCCATTCTCCCTGTGCCTCAGCACTGGCTAGGTAGTGACGAGGGAAAAATCACTCCTGTTTGTTGTTTAACCAACAAAAGGCTGGAATAAAGCTATTAAGGGTCTGCAGGAATCACAGAGGGGCCAGTGGATAAAACTGTACAGGTTATATCCAATGTTTCCTTTGTAAATTAATCCCATGTCCTCCCTGGGGAATGGAAAGCCAGGTTCATACTGGCTCTTATTCTGCTAGAAAATTAAGTACAGGACAAATTTTTCTCTGCTTTCTATATTTGCAGTCATTACCCTTTTAAATTTGAGAAAGGAGTACTTGAAGGGGCACCCTCTTAAGTATATTTCTTGTAATTCAACTTTGTTTCCCTTTTCTCTTCAAAGTGTGCAACAGCCCCTTAGGAGCTTAAAAACAAACATTGCTTCATTCTCGTTCTAAATGTGTCTTCTTCTCTTTGTCAAACACTAATTCCCTGCACCCCTTGTGTTACTAATTAAGCTTAAAATTAAAATGCGAGTAAACAAGTAGAACCTCGTTTGTGCATCTGCATCATCAGAGATGACAGGAGAAGAAATGTTATGTCAAGTCCCTATCCTCAGAGCACATCTCCTGGAGCACAGTGATAGCAAAATCATTGAAGTTTCAAGCCTTGCTATTCCACAGAGTTACCATAAACAACAACAGCTCTTCAAGGCAACCTTCACTGATTCTCAGATGAGGGGAAAGAACAAAGACTTTGGCTTGGAAATGTCCACAAAAAGTTACCAAAAATTCCTCCAGCATTTGCTTCTTCTGAAAATTCCCACCCCTCTGACTGACACAAGAATATGTACCAAAAGGCAATGGGCACAGCAATTGACAGGCAACCACCCAGGGATGGTCCAACTTGAATCATTGTAGACAAACGAGGAGGTTTTAATGGTGATAGAAAAACAGGCTGACGCCCTTTTGTGCAGCAGCCATATAGAGAAATGAGATTATTTCATGACCATACATTAGGTTTAAGGGTATAAATTTTCTCCTCCACTATACATCAGTTTTCTACAATTTACAAGTGAGAGCCGAGTTCTTCTTAGAATAACAAAGTTTGTTTCCACTTTCTAGAGATTCAAAAAATTGGGCAAAGCCCCAAACAGGAAAAACAAGACAAATGTCATATTATTTTATTTACCTGAGAATTTCTTTTAAATTACATAAATACATATAAAACTGCAAGTTTTAGTCTGGCTGACCTCTTGATCACAGTGAAACCCTACTGGCATAAAGCCCAGCAATTCCTTGAAAGACACATTTGTTTGAAGAGCAGAGAAAATTCTTTTTACTCATTGACTGATGGGTTCATTTCACTCTAGCGGAACTCTCTGGAAGCCACAAGAAAAAGGCATATGTCTAAATTTCCTCTACTTATATGGAGGACACATGTAGTGAAGCTCCACCAACAGGAAATTTATTTTAAGGTGGGGGAGGCTCTCAGGGCTTGTGACACTGCCAGTGCCTGAAATACAAACCAGTCAGGTATAACCCTGACCTTGAGGTCTCCTTTCTCCCTTTGATAATTTCTTACACAGAGTCTAAGAGGAGCAGCAGCAATGGCTGTGATAACATGCATGAGGGAAGCAATAATACAACTGAAATGCTAATGGCCCTGGACAACTTGCAAGAAGGTATTTTCTACCACTAAGGATTAAAAAAATACAGTTTGTATTGTCTCAGCCTGACCATGGGAGAGCCCAGGAGCTCTTTCAACCCTCAGATGCTATTGTCCTCTACACAGCCTACACACACAAAGAGAAAACAAATCACCTTTGGTCTTATTGGTAAGACACATGCAGGAGGCACTACTCACCAAGGATAAGGTGAGAGAGTTAAGTCATGAGTGATATAATCCCTCTGATTAAAAGTCTGCTTAAATCCTCAGATATTTGAGACCAATTTTATTGACATTTCTAGTTCTTCTTTCCTCCACTGTATATTGTGATTTCTCTGGGACTTTGCCACAGAGCAGGTCACTGGGAGGGGGACTCATGACAGCAGCAATTCTGGAATAAAGCTTTTTTATTAGCAAAGAGAGAGCTGTGACCTGTGGCCAGTATTTCTGAATCTTTCAAGAAAGTTATGGCAGTTAACTGGAGAAGAAGTATGGAAAGGAACAATATTTCAAATGCAAATTACTCCCCTGTTTTGAATTAAACTCTTGATTGTTTGCCTTAAGTTTTGACATTCACAGATTGGTGTCTCCCAAAACAAATTTCATGTCAGATTCTTCCCCCACTCCCTGGTTGTCACATCCCTTGAGATCAGTTATAACATCAGCTCTCACCTCCTGTGTCACCTGTATACAGATTTTCTTGCCTTTATTAAAGACACTCCTGCATCAAGCTGAATAGTGTTTGTCTTAAGCATATCTCTCCAGTAATTCATGATGTTTTCTTGAACTAAATACATCTAGAAGAGCTGTTCTCTATATGAAGAGCTGTTCTCTATATATCAATCCTCCAAGCCACTTCAAGTTCATATTCTCAGGTGATTTATGCCTTCTTCCTGACATGGAGCCATTCCCTTGAGCCCAAAAGGTGGATTAATGCCTGCCTGACTACCTAAACTGCAATTTAATTTTTAATTGGAAAGTACTATTTCCACTTCTCCACATGCCTTGGAAATGAACTCTCTGTAATATTTCTTCTATACAGAGCTGATCAGACGGAAACTTTGTCACAGGTTCTGCCATTTCCTTCAGCTCACACCAGAGGCTGGGAGTGGAAAACACAAGTGTTAGTAGAGTTGGATGCCTGAAGACATAAATTCAGCTCTCATTCTACCAGATCCAGGATGACAAGGACAGGAAAGCACTGTTATCAGCTCGATAAAGTTGGGACTTGAAACTATTTCTGCCAAGTACAAGCTGACAAGCTCCACCCAGACTCCAGAGGTAATAATACATATGCACATTGCTGTGTCCTCATTTCTGTGCAGAGTGCAGAACTTACCATAACCAGTGCCTCAAATACTACCATTTTCCTTTCTGCTCTTCAAAAATTAATGCTACTGAAGTACTTACAATTTCTACACCAAGAATTATATTTCCTAAGGGTTACAGTCACCCTGAGCAGAGGATGAAACCACCAACAAATGCAAATCCCCACTCATCCTTTCATTATGCACCTCAGTGTCAGACAGCCCTTTTGTTACAGTATTCATTCTATACTTCCAAAGTCCACAGCAGGGTTGAAGGCAGCTGGGTTTGACAGCAGAGATGCTGAGGAGCAACCCAAGCAAAATTGTGGGGGGAAGGAGTGATAGCAGCTCCTGACAGATGGACAGAATCTCCAGGAACGGGATGTTATAAGAGACAATGCCCCATGGAATATAACTGAAAAGGGAAAATGGCTCTAAATTGGTTTCTAGGGAAAGGCTCAACCTTCTGAAAGCTACAGAAAATCAATGTCAACTCTGAGAACCAAGGTTCACAAGGTCAACTGCAGGCACAAGGCCACTTGTGAGGAGATCAGTGGGCATAGATGAAATTACTTCATTCAGGGGTCCTGGTGTGGGTTTAGTTTGGGTCTTAGAGATTGGCTGTGTCAGCCTTGTGTCCCACAGAGAAAACTGATTGCTGAGAGCAGAATGAGATATTTAAGGCAGAAGGAAGCAGGAAATGGACATTTGGAGTGAGTCTGGAGGAAGCCTTGAAGACGATCAGAGGAATGGAGCAGCTCTGCAGTGAGGAAAAGCTGAGAGAGCTGGGCTTGATCAACCTGGGGAGGAAACGGCTCTGGGGAGACCTTACAGCACCTTCCAGTACCTAAAGGGGCTACATGAAAAACAGAGACAATTTTTTTAGCAGAGTCTGTTGTGATAGGAAAAGGGGTAATGTCTTTAATTAAAACAGCTTAGATTCTGGCTAGAAATAAGGAAGAGGTTTTTGTTTGTTTGTTTGTTTGTTTGTTTTTTTACGGTGAGGATGGTGAAACACTGGCACAGGTTGTCCAGAGAGGTACTGGATGACCCATCACTGGAAATGTTCAAGGTCAGTTTGGATGGGGTTCCCTATCTATTTGAAGGCTACCCTGCTCATTGCAGGGAGGTTGGAATAGATGAGTTTTAAAAGTCCCTTCCAACACAAAATGTTCTATGATTCTGTGAATTTCAGACTGTAAATATGGAGCACCTTTAAAATACAGAGCACAAAATTCTCATAAAATTCTGGACACACTGTCTCAAGGAAAAACTGAACAATGACTAATGTGCCAGAACCTGTGAGAAAAAAAATAAATAAATAAATAAAATAATTGGACCAAAGCATGAATATGATGCAGGAATTTCTAAGCAAGGCCATTTTCTGACCATCCAGAGAAAGATTCAGCAGGTAGAGCACTGAGATGCTAACTCCTCTCCCATTTTCCTATCCAGTGGAAATAAAATACTGGAGAGGTCACACCATCTCTCACATGTGAACACCAGAGTACCTCTTCCGTCAGCTCTTGTTCAGCTGACCAAACAGAGACCTAAGGAGCATTCAAACCAAATGAGACATAACAGCACACACAAGCCTCCAGATTCACAGGAAAGGGAATCATGCTGCTGCTCTAACAATCTCCAACAGGGAATTGTCATTCTGTTACAATTGTTTGCTCCGTCAATCATTAGGCCTTACAAGTATGCAAACCAAAGGAGTATTGATCTGAGGATCCACTGTGATGTGTTGGCAGGGAATGCTGTTACTGAGGCTCCCCATGGAGCTCTCCAGGCAGACCCAGCCTCTCCACCTGCACAAGGCAGCTCTCCTTGCCATACCCCAACGAGCCACCTGCCGTGGTAAATTCAGTCAGAGCTGGGTACCCATCTCTAATGTATGGATGAAAATGCTTTTTTCCTGTTTATATAAAAATAGGAGATTGTAACAGTGTTATTAAAAATAAAAACAAAAAAAAATTAAAAAAAAAAAAAACCTTTTGAACCAAATTACTCTGAAAATTTGAGTTGAGGTATCTGTGCTCTCTGTCCCAGGTGGGTATACGGTCCCTGTAAAATTAAATGAGACAGAGCTGGAATACAAGTTGTCCATTCACCTAACATTTATTTTCATTCTATTTATCTCAATATCACAATGAAGAAAGAAGCTCACGCAGAAGGACGGGGAAAAAAAAAGAAGAAAAAGGAAGGAAAAAAAGAAGAAAAAGAAAGAAAGCAAAAGAAAAACTATGTTCTGTATGATACCTAAGTCACTTCACAGTTAATATACACACAAAAGTATTTTTCTTCCTATTCATAAGCTCCCTCTGGCTGTGCTGCTCTAACAAAAGCAGTATCAATGACTTTATGTACCAAGAATGCCAAATGAACCTACCTTTTATATTGCAGCACATCAGCACATTTTTCTCCCTAGGCCAACTATATCTCACAGTGCCTTAAGTTTTGCTAATAGATGTGGTTGTTTTCTCATCCAATCTGTCCAAAAATAGCACCTTCATACTTCAGTAGAAGTTCAATGACTTGTGGGAGAAGAGCTGGGACGTAATTCTGTCTTTGTATCAGTTTGCAGGATCCTTTCCTTTTGCCTATAAAATGAAGACTGTTCTTTCAGAGTTTTTAGCTTTACTGAAAGGTGTTGATTAGCTGGCTCAAGATCTCAACACCTCTGTTATTGCCTCTCCCATTACCCACACTCACAACAGCCTTACCCAGGCTGCCCTCCACCTTCTCTGTCCCCTCTCTGGCCACTCTCCTTTACCTTCTCAGCAGCCCATATTTCAGTATAGAATGGGCAGGTGAAAACAGAACTGGATGAGGAACATACAAGCCACGGTCTTGAACATTGTCCAGAGAGGTCTGTAAATCGTTTCTCCTCCTGTTTGTCCAAGAGCAGAATCCAGCTATTTTTCCTTAAGAGATCAAGTCTAGACCTTCCACCCTTTTCTTTAAATGGCTTACATAAATCTGCATACAAAGTGATCTCTTTCTCTACTATATCTCTCCCGCTCCTACACTCCACAAAACTTGCACCTGTCTCAGGTTTCTCCTTAAGGCCTGCAGCATTTGAAGTGGGTTGTGCAGCAGGAAACTATAATGCTGTACTGGGAAATGGCCATTATTTTAATTTGCATGTGTAACAAGCAATTATTCTCACCTTGTTAGTATTATCAGGGTAATAAATAACCTGTGTTGTTCTTGTGTTGTGCAGTAGTGTTCTAATAAACCTCCATTGCTTGACACCTCACCAGCATATCACTGTCAAGAATGACCAGCAAAGAAAGGCTTGGGCAAGGTTTAAAAACTTCTGGTGGGAACTGACCCAACTCTGTCCAAAGGAACTTTGCAAACTAGTTACCAGCACAACTTAATGAAGCAACTTTCTAGAGAAAGAATTCTGTAAGTACCTAACAATTTTAAGAGCAACAGCTTTGGTGTGAGCAGAGGTCTGGGTTCCTTTTCTTGCCAGAATTGCTAAAGCAGGAGGGTTTTTTTGAGGGATGAGGCCTGGATCAGAGACCTTTACCACCAGCAGTTGCTATAGTTTTTGTTTCACCCAGCAGCTGGGTAAGCTGTGATTTGTGACCACCAGCTGTGCTGACAAAAGCTTTGCAGTGTGGTTGTGTTGCACATGTGGCACCGCTGCTGTGCTGTTTAAGAGGAAGGAATAAGCTGTGGCAGCAGAAACCTCTCCTCCCCAGTATAAGCTGCCTGCAAATGACTATCACTACCTTGGCCAACAACCATCAACCTTCAGATCTTACTCTTCTTGGAAATTAACAAGGTATTGGCTTTGGATTGTCAGTGTAGCATCAAAAACAGCTCTGGTCTCTTCTGTTACTTGTCACTTTTGACAGCATTGCTCACATATTCTTTTCTTAAGTTTCTCTGAATTCTGTGGTTTTATATAGAACCAGTAAAAATGAATCACCAGAGCAATGGGAGCCATCCCCAGCTAAATTGTTACAGTATCCAGGCTCTTTCCAGGCTTCTTCTTGCACCCATGGGGAGCATGATGCTGATAAGCTCTCACAAAACTACTCTTCCTGGCTGTTATTAACCCGTTTTAACCTTAAGCTTAATCCTCCCTTCTCCTATATTCCCCTTCAGCAGCCATTTAATTTTTTTTTTCCAAAAATTTAGAAACAACATCTGAAAAATGTTACCCACACAAAAATAAAAAGCTAGATAATGTCCTGCTGTTCACATTTTGCTCTGCTAATTCCCAGAGATACATCACTGGTATAATCAAATTTAAATGCTCAAAAATGGATCATAGTAAGGCCAGTTATGAATGGTGGATTAAGCATTAATTATCATAAAAACAGATACATAGAATTGAAAATGGAAAATAAATTGTATTGTGTATAAGTAAAAACTCTTCCAAAGGATTAGCTGAACATTCTTAACAATGATGCCAGGGAAAATATGATTGTGGATGCTGATTAATAGCTCTGTAATTACATTCTTCTCAGCATTTTTTATTATTATTTACTTTTACTAAAATCCTGAAGACTCTGCTGTGGCTAGTGCTCCTCATTCCTGGAGATGCAAGAGCTTCCTCCAACACATGAAACCAAACCTCAGGGAAAGCAGCTCTTCCAAGACCACAAACGCCTCCTATCTTTCAGGGAACTGAACTTAAATCAATGGCCATATCTCCTAGCTGGACTCTGGCAATAAATTTTTGGGACACACAAAATGAGAAGGACAAAAAAGGAAAATAATATCACTGGTTTGCTTTATTCAGGATATATATTGGAACATCAATAGGTGAAAAAGAATTAGAAAAATTCAAAGCTGAACTTGATAATTTCAGAGGAGTTCAGTAAAGTGATGATAAAAAGCAAGATGATTTTAAAGTCCATTTATATTAAGATTTCTGGCGTATTCTGAAATGCATCTTCCCCCTGATCTAAGAGAATACTGTGGAATAAATCTATGTGACAAATAAAAATAAACCTCTGGCTGTCCCAACTCAGCATGACAACAATAATTCAACAAAAGAAAAAACAACATTTCTGCTCTGAACAACACGTAGTTAACTTCAGATCTGTCCCAGTCAACCACAGATCACAGACAACCACTAGAAAACAGACTCTAAAGAAGATCCTTGCCCTGGCTGGGGAGAGGGAGAGGATCCTGGGCAGCACCTCTCTGCCATCTCCCATTTCAAACTTCCTTTTGCAGATCTCATGGCAAAGCTGAGCTGGGAGTCCAGCTCAGCTTGTGTTTATGTGCTCTGAACTATTTAAGATCTTCAATAAACCCTGTGGCTGGAAGCTCATAATTTTATGTACAGAGAGCTCCATTAGTAGTGATGGCTGTAAGTGACATTTTACATTACCCAGTTTTCTGCAGGTTATCCAGTTTTTTGCCAGGGGATTCTTATTTGGAGAAGAGTGCACTGAGAGACATTAATTACATTTCTCTCTTGGTTTTGTATACATTGATTTATTCCCACTAGCTTTTTAAACTCAGAGGCAAATCTGGCATTCTTGGACATGTAGATATTTTGGCTATATTTAAGTATCACAGGGTTGAATTATCAGCCCAGCTTTAATGCCTGCTCCTACATAAAGCAAGCTTCTGATTTTATGAGTAGTAGAAGTAGCATCAAGACTCTTCTTATGCCTGGCTAGCAAACACGGTTTATCGTGTTAGACTCTAAATCCCTATAAGAGCTGGATTTTTGTTACCTCTTGAAAAGCTTTCTTCATTTCCTGCAGTGGTGATGTAAAAGACAAAGCATCCCAAGCTATCCTTGACTCGTGACCTCGTTCTTCTGCTGAAGGTCACTCACTCTCTGCCAACTCACTCTCAAGGAGTTTACTTGGGAATACATGACAGTAAGAGACTTTTTTTTGCCTGAGTGAAGACAGGCTTTGCAAACCACTGAAGTTTTATAGTATTTGTTTTGATGTAAAACATGCAAATGACATCCTGCTGTCAAAATAATTATATGTATGTGATTTAATCTCTCTAGTACTTTCCAAATTTATCTTGGGCTATATCTATCCTTCATTTATCCAGTGTCTAGAATTAGGAATTCATTTCATAGAAGAGTTTCTAGCCTTTTAGATATTCTCATTTTTTATTCTTTTATTTGAAATTATAAATTATCACGGCATTTTGTGGTTTTATATTTCATTATTACTCTTTTTCATGCAGTATATAGAAAGGAAGTGACCCCAGCAGATCTATAAGCTGTGTTTCAGCTGAGGATTTGCCATGCCTTAATCGTCTCAAGCCACACTGAGCTGAGTGCTTCTGAAAGACCTCCAGTGGTGGAAACTGTACATCTCACATACAGCTCCACAGATCTTCCTAATTTCAATATCATTCTAACCTGAACCTCCCCTTCTAGGGGTTAAGCTCACTACTTCTCATCAAACTCCTAGGCCAGTTCAAAATTCATATTCTCTATTTTGAGGAAATTGAAGACATTTTGTAGTCCTCTCCCTCTGGAGTTCATTTTTCAAGGTCTCTACAACTGCTCAGTATTTGCTTTTAACGTCTTACTAACATGTCTCTGTAGCACCTAGCTGAGATCTCACCACTGCTGGCTACAATGCCCACGGATCTCCAGTCTCTCCCAAATAATCACCTGTACACGTCTCCCAGCCCTACATATGAGTTTACCATACACAGAACACCAATGGGGTCATGAAGATCTGAGAAAAAGACAATGCATAAAATTAGGTTTTCTTACTTTTTCTGAAATGCTAATATCTGGAAAAAGTTTCTCTCTAGAATGCCATAAATTAGTTTTCATGAACATGCAATTTAGACACTGTCCAAAAAAAAAAAAAATCGGTTTTTCTGTTACAAATTTACAAAGAGTTTCTTTACTAGCTTGGTTTGTAAACAAGGAAAAAACCCACATGTTCCTGAGGAAAGCTGTCAAGAGACCCCATCCCCTAGCAAAGTCTTTATCTCCCATGTAAGTCTGTGTAGGACAAGCACTGCTGCTGCAACCACAGAACAGATATGTTGCTTTTCTATTCCCACTGCCTCCCACTCTGCCAGAATTATAACACAGGCCAGGATCTCTACTGGGATCTGGACTGTCTTTTTCATTTATGGTTACACTGGAGACTGCTAATCTCAATGTTTTGCTACAATAATTAGATTAGTCAGAAGCATGAAATGAAGTTATACTTCTAGCTGACCAAATTAAGCTTGGCAATAAATTCAGTCCTGCAACAATCATAGAATCATAAAAGGGTATGGGTTGGAAGGGACCCAAAAGATCATCTAATTTCAACTCCCCTGCCATGGGCAGGAGGGACATCTTCCACCAGAGCAGGTAGCTCAAATTCCTGTCCAACTCGACCTTGAGCTTTTCCATGTAATGGGTATCCACAACTTCTCTGGGCAAACTCATTGAGGCTTTGAGGGTCTCATCACCTTCTGAGCAAAGCACTTCTTCCTAACATTTAATTTAAATATCTTCTTTTAATTTTGAAACTATTCCCCCTTGTCCTAATACTATCTGACATGCTGAAAGCATTTTAATGTAGTACTGAAAGGTCCTCGCCAGGAGATTTGACAATTCCGTGATACCTTTGTATTCCTGTGTTTTGCTGGGCAGTTGTTTCTAAAGCTTACATTTAAACCTCCTGCCTTTATAGCTGCAAAATAGATGACAAGAAATCCTGAACTACTCCAGTGATTATTTAACTGCTCCTGGCTGATCACCTGCTTTCCTGGTACGTTATGGTCGGTCACAATTGTGTGCAATTTGTGGCGCGGTTTTAAAAACCCACCTTGGTGAGGAGAGAAATGGACAAACCCAATTTGGGGAGGATTTGAAAAAAACTGAAAGCAATCAAATGGGTAAGTCAGACCACAAAGAAATAAGTGGCAGTATAATTTATTTGACAAGCGGAAGCACCACAGCTAATAAGGTGCAGCAAAGCATAGGAATTTTGTGTTTGATTTTCAGTCATTTGTAAGAAGCCCTTCAGTTGCCTGTCACCATATTAGCATATTTAAATAGTTCTAATCTGGTTTCATCGCTGTGATTAAAATTGCTGACAAGGGTGGATGATAATGATGAACAGAATCAAAGAGCAAGAAGTGAGTAAATGGGTTTATAGAGGCATTAGGACCAGCAGCACACCTAATACAAGAATGAAACCAGATCTCAAGGAAAACTCAACAGACAAAATTGCAAAAAGTGACCATATCTCAGAAATTTCTTTCCTTTTCTCATTAAAGTTCACCTTTTGAATTAGATAATAGATGAAGTGGGGGTCAAAGGGGGTACAAGATACATGCATGATTCAAAAGGCACAAGTTAGGAGGTATTAGCTCTCAATTTGCTCAGAGGCAGCAACTCTGATATGCCCTGTACTGCCAGATCTGTTGATGAACAGAATTCTTGGCACATCACTCGTCCCGTCAAAAATAACTGAACAGGATGACAATTGCTCAGAAACATCACGAGCCTGAAAACTCATGGGACCTTTCTGACATTATCTTTTGCTTTAAGCATTCTGATTTAAGTATTTCCTATCTTAACTTGGAATCAAGGAGAGCATTTTATTTGATAACTGAGAAACACTACAAGCAAGGCTGCAAGGAAAAGCATTGATGGCCCTTGAAGAAATTGAAAAACATGGAAAGTACCTCCTTTCTGCATGCCCCAAAGCAATTCAAGCAAGGACTAAATTCAATCCTTGAGCAAAGCAGTAGCAGCAAAATCATTTCTGCATTAAGAAACAATTGATGTGATTTTGAAGAGCATTCACAATGTGGAGGAAGTTCCTCTGAATTCCCCAAAGTCTGCAACAGTCTATTTTAAGCTGCTGAGTTTCTGCAATTCCTCCTCACTCGAGTTTGGAGATGGAGCAGCTGCTGTTTCTGGAAGAGCAGTATGGCTTTCCGGAAGGACTCCTTCCCTTTCCTTCAGGCACCACAGCCTCGGGCACTGCACACGGAGAGTGAGATGGCATCTCTCCCAGAGTCTCCTCGACACACCCATCTCCAATTTTTAAACATTTAAGCACCCCAGAACATTTCAGATCCTCACACACAAAGAGAATTTGCATCTTTAGGCCTCAAAAATAATATTAAAACCTGCTCTCTTCTAATATCATGCCAGTGCACTGACAGTGTATTGTGGTATATATGGGAATCCAGCTCATGTACTAAATTTCAGGCTACCATCCAGGAGACTATTCCTTCTCTCCCTTGTAGGGACTACAGGTCTCCAGAGGGCTGACAAAATCAGCACCTCTCTTTTTGTTCCCATCTATGGGGGTCACAGGGCAATGTCCCCAGGCTTGGATGCTCCCAGGATTAATTTGCTTATCCTCAGGACCATGATTAGGAGTTGGGAGCATATGGACTCCACCCAGAATCTGCCACCATCATCCCCTGTAGGATGCAGCCCTGGCTGCTTTTGCAGAAGTAGCTAAACTGCAGGAAAGCCTGTGAAAGCTCAGCAGGAGGATAAAACAAGCAGAGAGAAACCAACTGGTGTGTAATCAGAGACAGAAGTACATACAAAATAGATACCTCTTATTCTTACAGGTCCGTCTCCATTTGTATCTTTCGCACCTAAGCCTCTTCCATTGAAAATGACAGAAGGCAATATGTCACTGAGAACAGAGATGACAGTTGCAAATGGTAGGTGTTTTCACTAGAAATTGCCAACACAAATTTTGATGTCTTTCTCCCATGGAGGCCTTCAGGGAAAAAAAATGATGCCTTGGAGGTTTTATGAAATGTTGGAATATTGCAAAAAATATTACGCAGTATAAGGCTATATAAAATTTATGGGGCACCTTTTATGAGAACATCCCAAGGGGCTCCAAATAATATCTATAAAAGAATAAAACACATGAGGGCGCAGATTTAATTTTTAAAATGGAAGCATATATATTAATGATTTATCATTGCTACTCCTCATTGGAGGTCTAAGTACAATAATAAAATGTTTCTATCAAAAGTTAATTTTGGTGAAAGGTTTTTAATATCTGAATATGGATCGCATATTAGTAAGTTCAACTGATGATTAAAATAATATCAAAACAGAAACAAAAATGGTGTGTTTCATTCAGGAAGAGTCCCTGAATTTTTTTTGCTAGAATTTTTCTACTGTTCCCTAAGATTGCCCAGGTCCACGTCTCCCAAACTGAAAGGAAAGTAGCTGAGCCCGCAATTCTGAGAGAGTCAACCTTGTACTATCCCACCCACCAAAATGCTTGTATCGAGGACAGTATGTGAAAAAGAAGGAGGGTCCTGCCAAGAAACAGCAAGTAAGGAAAGCAAAGGAATATACATCATCAACAGCACTAGAACTGTCTTGGCTCCTTTTCATACCCCTTCTCTGGAATTGATGTAACTGAATCCCATGTCGCACCAGCACCTGGACCACCTTACATACTAAAAGTTAACAAAAGCTGTGCAGTCCAGAGCTTTCCCTGAGCTCCCATGGGTTAACAGTTACAGACTCTGATTCCTGCTCAATCCAAGTTTAATTTCTTTCAAATGAGAACTGGAACCAGATTGAACTGCAGCTCTGAAAAAGAGTTGTTTGAAGAAAGATAAGCCAAGCACAGTGAAATACTTAATTAATATGCTGAATAGGTTATGAAATCACCCCGGGGAATAAAAATTAAAGGAATGGTGCCTGCTTTTTTCTTCTTCGATAATGGAAAAGAGGTCAAAGCTGGAAAAAAAGATCATAGACCAAAGTGGGAATCTCAAGTCAGATGGGGCTGTAACAATAAAATTCATTAGAGGTTCTCAAAGCTCAACAACTGTAGTTATCTGCTGCTGTACACTGAAGGTTAACACTAAAGTGACCACCAGCCCACACATTTCAAAGAACATCTGAGGAATCTATGCACGTGTAGGGTCTTGATGTATGAAGACATAGCCTGAGCAGTCTTGATGGACTCGTTCTCTTGGCAATCTCCTCGTGGGAAGTTGGGTTGAAGAAGCAGATGTCTTGTTCCTTCCTAAATTCCAAGGTACTTCAACCCACACTGGGAATGAACTAAAGAACCAGCAAAACAATGTTTTAGAAACAAAAGCTTTATCCTTCAGGAAGCTGTTTAGGGAAAAGGAAAGTCCTTTGCCATGAACAAAGACCATATTAGCATGAGGTGAAGCTAATGGTACTGAAAGCCAAACCAAAACACAAACCCACATCCTTGAATTTGGCACACTCTTTGACAGCATGTATTGGAAGACTGAGCTACAAAGCCAGCTGCAGCAGATCATCTGCTGAAACTGCTGCAAGTTTGCCTGGAGGATGTGAGAGCGGCATTCCCACCTGGAGATCCCCAGTGCAAAGGCTGTGGGTGAGCACAAACATAGCACAACAACAAGGCACACCTACTGATGCAGAGAAGACTTCTTATAGCCCTGACTCCTGGTACATGGGAGGCAGAACTGTGAGCAGAATGGGGTTTTACCTCTGGAAGCGTAATTCACAGTGATCTTCTGACCCTGCTCATGCACTTCTGACCATATCTGCACTGCCTTCAGAAGAGGACACACAGGCACACACTTAAATCCTCAGTTTGCAGCATCCACGGAGTGAAAGCACATTTGTCCTCTTGTCTGTAAGTCACTGTAACAGTGAAGTGAGCATCTGCATTCCTCACCTTTCTCTCCAAAGACTCTGGAAGCAAGCACCAGATGAAACCTGGTTTTGTGCAAAGGCAGATCAGGGATGGTTTTACAGTAAAGTAGACAAACAATCCAGACAGGCATCCCCTGAACCATCTTAGTATCCCTCATTGTCTCTGAATTAAGCTGAAGAACTTCACGTTTTTCTTATAAGTTTAGAAGAAAGCTTCTGATCCCCTAAACTTTGCAACAGGGAGGCAAATTCAATCCCCAAGGACAGTGAAGTCCTGTAAGGAGGGATTGGGATCCCAGGAAGGGCTGAGTGCTCTCTATTGACAAAGGGCATACATTGGTCAAGCCAACAGAAGCAAACTGAATCTTGTCAGGCAGGATATTACCCAGCAGGCTTAATAGCACAGACTGATCTGAAAAGCTGTAAAACAACAAAATCTCTGTGTTTTACAAAATTGGGTAAGTAATCAAAGCCTTGCGGTATTGAAATGATAAGCCCAAAGATACAGCCTAGGAGAAAGCTCCTTATTGCTTAATCCTCAGCTCTCAAGCAAGCCAAGCCTAAAATCCTTTAATCAAATCTAACAAACTGGGATAATCTTCAAAAAAATGTCTACAAGGAGTAACACATTCCTGCATTCATTAATGCAGTAGGTATTATGCTAAAGGTATTCTCACATGTTGCATTACACATAACCTCCCAAAGGTAAAAAAAAAGAATATTTAAACCTCCATTGATTATGCATTCTGATGGTATAAAAACCGGATCCCTCAACACAGTACAGCTTTTTCTTGTGCACAGGAACAAATGACATGTAAGTGTAACCATATCAAACACCAAAACATGATGCTCTCTGTCCTGAAAAAAATCATCCTATATACCAGAATTATTTATAGCTCATAAAAAAAGATTTATTAAGAAGAAAATCTTACTCTTGTCCTTGGTTCCTCAGTTTTGTTGGCTTTGGGTTCATATGTATCAATCAATGCAGAGCATCGTTTATTTCTAGGAAATTCTGGCAACAACTATTTTCTAAAGTACACAAGGCTGAAACATATTGACTTATGGAAGGTATAAATGCCATTAAACACAAAAAACTGTCTTAATACAAGCCATCTCAGAGTCTAACAAGTGTCATTTATGTCTCCTCTGCAACTGAGAGATGACAAATTATAGACAAGTGCCTGGAGATAAGTGAGGTACCTGGTGGGTGTAGAATATGGATGTGTGTGGGAAGTGTGGTCTAGAGGAAATGAGACAGGTGAGTACTCTCAGAAAAACATAATACACAAGGATTTCACTTTGGAATGAAGTATATAGTCAGTGAAGACTATCAAGGTTTCCTCAGGTTTTGGCTGTGACCAGTGTTTCTTTCAGTGACCTGTACAATGAGTAGGATCCTGAGATGAGAATCCCCATCAGAGCGACACAGACCATAATTCAGAATGATCTTGACAGAATGGATGCATGACCTGAAAAATGAGAACATTGTTTAATAGGGAATGATTACATTATGTAGGAATCTCCAGGCGCTCCCATGGGAAAAAGTTGCTAATGCCTGCTAAAGTTTTTTTGACAGAAAAACTTTACATGATCAGTTTGAGAACTCCCTCTTCTGTTTCGCTCTCCTGTTCTGGCTGTCATTTCACTCCTTCGTGTACAGGTATCAATAGTGCTGGCAAGTGAAGATCAGCACAGAATAAAACACCCATCAGTATAGGCTTCTCCAAATCTCCTGTCTATTAATTGTCAAAGTATGGACTTCTCCAAAGTAATATGCCTTGCTAGTTCATCTCACTTCATGTCTTAACTTTTTTGGTTAGGTCACTGAGAGGTCTCACTATGGCTTTATCCTCCTTTTAGTAACATGGCCTAGTTTGTACTTCTGTATACTTTTCTCAGTGAAAGGCTCATAATTTAGCCAGCTTGATCTGTTACTGATCTTCTTATCTGTCCTCCACAAGGAGAGAGCCTTATTAATATACTTCTTTAAGGAACTGACAGCTTTCTTAAATTCCCATCCAGACTTCCTCCCTATACCTTTTCAGAAACCCATTTGGCAAAAGGAATTCAGCCCTTGTCCACAGCTTTCTAAAGGAACATGCCACTATATCTATGTATAGGGAGGAAGTCTGGATGATTTTATACAAAAAGAATACAGGTTTTTGGAGCATCACTATTATTTTGTCCTGAAATGTAAATGTTTTCCTTTGGTAAGTTCATGAAAAGAATTCGCATTAAGTCCAAGTGCATATCAAGTGTAACGTTGCTAAAAGTGAAAAAGAGCTTTGATTGACATTAGTAAACAATTTTGATAATGAATTCTGTATGGCTAAGCAATAAAATCATCAGATAAGCCTAGTGAAGGCATGCTGTAACCCAGCCCAACAGTAAGGAGTGCAAGCAGGTTTTAAATGACCATATGTGTAACAAATTTCTACAAAATCTTCTAAAATCAGTAACTGTGATTAAAATACATCAATTGTCTTTATTTGGTTGTACCAACAGAGTGGTATAGGTGTCTTTTGAAAGACTGCTTCTTTTTCTGTATCTATCTGTAGATAGGACAAGCCCAGAAAAATTTTTACTTACTAGTGCAGCACTGCTGTGCCTCCTTGTCTAACAATCATTCCACCACAAATCTTTGACTTTTTTTCTTCCTCTTTTTTTTTTTTTTTTAATTTTTTGTTTTAAGAGGGATTCTCAAATCCCTCAATGTATGTTCCTCCCCAGGTCCCCATCTGGGAAATGAATATAGAGAGTTACCATTACTGTCCTGAGTCTGATTTAATGTAGAGACACTTAATGGATTTTCCAATGGCTAGTCACTTGATGACAGTGTTCAAATAATTTTACAAGACAGAGATATTGACTGTGATTCTGCATCAAGGTGGGATTCGGCTTCAGCTATTGCGATCTCCCAGCGTGTGCTCCCAAAACTGACTGAGAGAAATGAACAGGATTTTTTGAGGGTTGAAATGCTACATACAGGTCAACTAAAGGTGGCAGAGTCAAGCTAAAGAAATGTCTTATGCCAACTCCAATCTACTGTTTGATTTGCTGTCAGTGTGGCTGTTTTTAATATTTGAGATGCTGATTCTGAAACTGAATTGCCAGTCACTTCAGCTAGCCCAGGACTTCCTGGGCTTTATTGCATGTGGAGATGGCATCTTCATTATTTAAGTGCAGAAGATAAGACTGTTTGAATTTTGCTTTTAACAACAAAAAAAGAGCAGTTTGCCATTTGTGTTTTCAAATAGGCATATTTTTGCCCAAGGATTCTTCCCATAAACAAGAGTAGGAAAAAATTGTGTAAAATATTCAAATGTCCTTCTCCAGAAAATGGGAGTGTCCTTGAAGTTCTGGGGCACATCCAGAAGCCTGTGAAGGTTCTTCAGGTACTCCAGTGCCTAAAATACTGCTTGGAACATGCATGGAAGTGTTTCTGGCTTCCTTTTGAGCCTGTGACTGCAGTGGTTCTGTCAGTGTCGCAACTCCTAGCATTGCTTTCTATTTTCTGGTACACAGAATCACAATTTCCTGCTTGGAATGATTATAAAGAATGTCATGGTCCATTTCTGTGAAGGAGAAAGTACGAGACAGCAATAAAGCACTGCAATTTTTTTCCTCGCCTTTTGTGGATTACTGAGCACAAAGAATGGAAGTTCAGTTTAGGGTAAAGTGCATAAGAAAAATATGTTCCTATCATCCTGTAGGGACACACAATATGTGTTCTATAGTGGGCTGATTTTTTCATTTCCCATAGAAACAGGAAGGAACATTTCACGGAAAAACATGCTTACAAAGAAATAAAACAGTCTTGTCAAGATCTGAATTTCCCATCCATAGGATGAAAAGAGAGTGACTTAAACCAGCAAGTCAGAAGAACAGTGTGAATAACTGTAGCGCTATGCTGTTGAACAGCAAATGAGGGCATTGAGAGAGGAATGAACAGAACAGCCATTTTCTGATGTGCCTGTACCTATTAGCAGGCAGTGAGGTAATAGGGATCACAAAATATTATGCAGTCCTCAGGAAGAGGTTTACCAGGTTTTTCTTAAGAATTCAACTGCTGTAACTCACTCCAACAGCTACTATAGGGCCGAATCCTGAAAGGTCCTGTGTACCTGAGCATGCCAGCAATAGTTATCTGGAACTGCAAAAGGTCAGCAGCACTGCGACTTGTGTTAGCCTTCCCCATGCATCTGACTGCAGGTCATGCCATCTGTAGCTCATTCAGGTAAGTATGGAAAACAAAATAGATGGAAAATATTTGGTATTTGAAATTAAGGATAGATATTTTAGAGAACTAATGCATGGTTGAATTAGGGAGTGAGTTTTCTATGACTAAATGACTACAAGTGATGTCAGGAAAAGCCTCTAGTTCTAAAACCGTGGTGATCTCAGCTAGATGCCAAAACCATTTTGTCTTCTGTGCGTCTGGATTGCCTTCTCACACAGAATGGTGTTTTGGAAAGGACAGTCAGTGCTCTGTCACCCTCCTAAATGTCAACAGGAACTCTTGTCCAAACCACAGGTGCTCTGCAGAGTCCCTGGGTGTGCTGAGCAGAGGTAGTCCAAACTGAGTAGAATGTACAGTCCTAATTAGAAGCATGCCATTTGCTCTGGTAGCAGTACTAGCAGCTCTGAATGATTGATTTGAAATACATCGACTGCTCAGCCTTGAGAAATTAGACATAGCAAAAAAAGATAGGAATTGTGACAGTTTCCAAGATGGAAATTCTATGGAAGTATTGCTTGTTCTTCAATGCAAATATTCTTACGCATGCAAATATTCTTATAAATGCAGATAATTTTCAACCATAATGTAAGAGAAGTCTTGTTGAACAGAATAGTCTGGAGTGAAGGTCAGCATATGTACCCCTCCCTGTCCCTAAAATTCTTCCTCCTGAGGTTCGTTATCTTTGAATCTCTAGCCACATATCTTCCCTCATAGTGACTGGCATGGAATTTTTCTTTTTTTGAGAAATGGCTAATTTAAATCACACCTAGTTCTAATTCACAGGAAGCCATAATTCCATTTTTGAAAATGAATCATTTCAATTAAATCATTAGTGTTTTGTTTGAGATTTCTGATAAAATGGCAGGTAGCAGTAAGAAATTCCTCTAAAGTATCACCTTGATGGTATTTCTTTCAATCTTTTAAATTATTTTCACAATGTTTTAACAGCAAGTGAACCAAAGCAAACCAAAATGTCTCCAGGAAATATGTAGGTGTATACCATGCTGGGAAGATGATAATCTACCACATTTTTGGATTCAAGCAACACATAGAGAACAGAGTGGCTTTTTTGTCCACCTTTTGTGCATGGTCTAGAAAAGTTATACAAGAAGGATTATTTTTCCAATGACAGATGAAGCTTATAAAGTAGTGGTTTGTTTTGTTCTTTGATTTCTAATTTCATGTTTTGAAACTTGGTAAAATAGTCATTTAGCAGAACCTTAACATATAGTCATTTTGTGACTACAGGTTTGTGACTATGAGTTCTTTTGTGCAAAAGAATATACAAAAAGAATATACAAAACACAAAGCAAATGTTAGTGACATGCTTAACAGAAGGAAATCTCCAGAGAAAGGAATACCATCATTGCTTTCCTAGGAACATACTAAAGTCTTTTTTTCTGCTTGCAGTGGTCTGTGGTTTCATGGTGCACTAATCCTCAGGTTTACTAGTTTCTAAAAATATGGACTAAAATGAAAATGAAGAAATAAAAAACAGTTGCTTTGCTAACAAGAAAACTCCATGCACTTTTCTGACAAGTGATTCCAAATGTCCTGGGATGTCTCCTTCAGGGAAACTGTATGCAGATTTTCCTGTGCTTTTCTGGAATTCTTCTTAATATTAAACTCTGGCAATGCATTGGAGTGGCATTAGAAAGTTCAGAGCCTCTTTCAGATGCTCATGCTGCCAAGTTCAGTCCATGTGTTAAGTAAGAGACGATTGTTCAACAACAGAAGTGAAGTGTTTGATATAAGAAATGGATTGTTTTACTGGGTCTAATTTAGTCCTGAATGTGAACAGCAGGGTTTGTGTTATTGTGGAGTTCTGTTTAAACTGTCGAAGGGGTGTGTAATTCTAGTGTGGGATTTGATATTTCCCCTCAAGAAGGAACATACGTTGTACTTATAAGTTGATATTTTGAGAGATGAGGTGATATTTTGCTGAAGCTAAAAGGTTATTAAGTTAAAAAAAGAAAGCTGTTGATTATATGTGTGGTTTGTTTTGGTTGGGACATTTTTCTCGTGCATTTGTTGGGTGTTCCTGTGAGCTGGGAGAGGCGCGGGGTTGAACACATGACTGAGAGGGAGATGGGATGAGAGGGGAGCTGCCAGAAAAGTTGGGAGAGGATGTAAGTTCCCGAGTGCCCAGCCAATGGGAAAGGGGACAGGGACTGCCCTGCAGGGAAGGGGTATAAAATGTGGCCATTTTGTTGAAGGGTATGTGTGTGTCATTTCCAATAGCGTTTGGGAGGTTTCAAAAGGCCTTGCAATTCCTTGAAGACTGAGCCTTTTTTTTTCAATGTGTAGGCAAGGTTTCCACTAGGCTTTGGAAATGAGCTGATTTTTGAAATGGACTTGTCTTCAAGCCTCAGTGATTCTGCAGGGAATATTTTGTAGTATTATTTTTGTGTGTGTGTTTTGGGTGACTTATTTTCCATTAAATAGTTGCTTTGAAATTGTTTTCTGAAATATTTAGTTCACATTGTGGTCAGCTTGCACAGAAAATATACATGCTCTGGAATCAATTGTTTAAATATAAATCCTTTGAGAGGACAATGGAAAGGAAAATGCCACTGCCAGTCAATTTGCAGCATAGCATGAAAGAGTCAATGACAAAGGTGAACATCCTGGCTTTGAATGGATGCTGTTATCAATCAGATGTAAGTTGTGTATAATCATCTCCTGTAAATCCCACCATCCCAACTCATACTGCATTATAGGTCAGTGTACAGAAGACTTGCAATCTGCTTGTGAATCAGTGCTTTTTCTCAAGTCCATTAATTTCAGATGATTTAATTTTCCTCCAGAGTATCATACACTTGGGAGAAGGGGAGTGTTGAAGATGATGATAGAGAGCAGCAGTACTTGCAAGATTGCATTTAGGCTGATGTGTGTCTGTCAGCAGTTGGGGGGGGGGGGTTTGAACTGCATAACCTTTCCCTCAATTACTTTTTGCATCAGATGCTCTAATATGTCGTTGCTAATCTGAGATGACTTTGTGTAGCATTCCAAAAGCCTGTATGCAGCTATTGAAAGTGATTGCTGAACATTTGGTAAGTGTTGTGACGGAGGCCACCACCAAGTAACTGAAAACCAATTTGTGCTGCAGAGCATCATCGACATTTCTTTGCATGACCTTGGTGTCTGGATGTCCTTGAACGTATTGCAGGGGTATTATATTAGGCATTGCACAGCTTTGTGATAAGTGCCAATTCTTGGCCCCCAGCTGAACTATATGAGGGAGCCTGAAGAATTTTCTTGCTCTTTTCACATGCAGTGTGAAAGAGGGTTGGAGGGAGATTAAATTATTTACTCAAGGTCACAGTGTTGTCTGCAGCAGAGCTGGAAAAGACTCTAGATTTCCTAAGGGCTGGTGGGCAAGTAAGAATTCTGGTTGACAGAAAAATTGATCGGAGTTTCCTTTGTAATGAGTGAGGGGAAACAATCAGTCTGAAATCCCTTACATGTAAGGAAAAAGGACAAAGTTGAAGATTGGGAGAAACACAGAAAGATAAAAGAGGCAGGAGAAAGAGAGAGAGCCAAGCATGGTAGAGCCTTTGTATGAAAGGGGGAAAAATCCAAATCATCTTTCCTCTGCACGATTTAGGTCCTTGATGTACTGTTTTAAATAAGTTCCAATTAGAGAACCCTTATCTTTTCTTTATGCTTGTGATACAGAATGCTACTTTAGGACTTTGGCATGTTTGTTTATTTGTTTATTGGGGTTTCTGCTTGTTTGGAGTTTTTGTTTGGTTTTGGTTTGTTTGTTTTTTGAGTTTTGGTTTTTTTGGGGTTTTTTTTTTGTTTGTTTGGGATTTTTTGAGGTTGGTTTGGTTTGGTTTTTTTGTTTTTGTTTTGGGGGGTTTTTTGTTGGTTTTGTTTTTGGTTTGAGTGTTTTTTGGGTTTTTTTTGCATGAGAGGGTAAGGGAAATGAGGAAAAGATAGTTTTCAGCAAAAAGTTTAGTTGCTGGAAAACTGATGTCTTCCTCATATGTTTCTGTTTACCTCCATTCTAGAATCTTAGGTCAATCTTAATTCTGTTTCTTACTGCATTACATTGCCTTTGGACAAGAATCATTACATTCATTATATTCCAGAAGGTGCATCAGTCCAGAATGGAAATGCAACTCATTCATTTCATCTTTGTTGGAGAAGAGTCTCACTAAGATGCACAACAAATGAAAACCTCTGGGTTTTTTCAGGCATGTATGTTTAAAAGCTGATGTAAATTCATATACATATATTCTAAGAGTATATACAAATGTTGTTTACTACTAAGTTTCCAGATGGTAATACTAAGAGGGCTTCCATTTTAATGTCTACATGATGATTAATGGGAAGAGTTCTTTATAAGGGAATAAGTTTTAGGGATATGTTGTGTAGTGGCTTTGATTTGCCAATTTGAGATTTCCTGGGCAATGCACCAATTAATGTGATGGTGTCAGTGCTGGCCAAATGCCCATTTACCATCTAGAATTATTTACCCATTTCCTGCTGTGAGATAGGATTAGGAGTTTACACACTGCAAAGGGACCACGAAAGCCAACATTGTTTTTATGGTTGTAGGACTTTTTCTTTTCAAGCAGCTGCTGGATGCTTTGAAGGGGTTTGGGATCTGCAAGCCTGAGAGAGTAGGACAGCACACAGAGCTTGAGAGATGATAGTGCATATCTCCAGGGAGGTGGATGCAGTTCAGGGAGTGCCAGTCACACGTTGAGCAGGTCCTCACACAGAAAACATTCTAAAAGGAAGAGGCCGTGCTGCAATTGCCTTTTTATTGCAGCTTGAAAACTGCTCTGCCAACAATGAAACCATTCCTCTTCCTTCCCCTGCTACATTCAGGAGCACATTTTCCAAGAGCAAGGAACAATGGGGAACTTAGCGTGGAATGAATGACTGATAAAACCACAATGAATTGAGAAAAGGGGAATGAGCTTCCTGTGGCCGTCACTGTGCTGCCCACATTCTATCATCTGCCAAAATCTCTCTTCAAACATCTAGATTTTAACTATATATGAAGTGAAACTAATAAAAAAAATCATCTTAATTAATACAATATGATAAACAGTTGGAAAGCACCTCTGAATAGCAACAAACAGTAATGATAGATGAAAACAGACACATGCACACATAGGTGTTGAACAGAATTCTTTTTTGTAATTAATTTCTTGCCTGAGGGTTGATTCTAGGAAAGTATTTACACCTCTTCCTTACACATATATTTTAATATTTCAAATTAGATGTTCCAAAATACTCATAGAAAAATTTTCACATCAATAAAAAATTAAGTTTTCTGGTTTTCCCATAACCTTGAAACCCAGATTCCAATAGAAACTGTACAAAGCTTTTTGAATGTATTTGTACAACTGTATGGCTTTCAGTCAAATTCTCAATTTTCTGCAGGCCTTCAAAGAGCTGTCTACCACACAGACAATATCAGAGGGGAATGAAAAACAGGAAAGCCTCTCTTCTGCTCCAAGACACTTCTTGCATACTAATATGATTTAAAAATTGTATCAGAGAGAATTTTTATAATGACACATGGCCATCCTGTTTCACAGTTACAGTTTTAGAACAGCAGGATATCTCTAGAGCTCTGCTGGACAGAACAATTGGGTTTTAGCAATTTTCAGGGTCCTCAAGGGACAGATATTTACAGAAGAGCCAAGCTGGTTAAAAGTTATCAGTATCTTTGAGTTCTTGGAGCCTTTGCTGAGAAAAAAAGTACATTTTTTTCCTCTCCCTATTTTGCTGCTGTATGTTGGACCAATTTAGATTATTACCCAGTTCCTAAGGCAGAAATTTTATTAGTGCACAAGTTAGTCTGTCTCCTGAGACATATGGACTTTCTAAGAGCTTTTTTTTTTTCTCCAAGTGATAAATTTTGGGAAAACTGTCTGTATTGGGTGGAAGCTGACATGAAAGGATAGGTTGTATTGCATTTGTGGTACCTCTGCACGTCTGATTTCAGGTTTCAAAGTGGCTCAGGGCACAGGCAGGACCAGCCACAATTTGCTGAAACCTGTCCCTATAAAAGCATCCTCATGTTGCTTCTTCAGCAGTGGAATCACTGTCCCAGGTCACAGCCCTGGCAGAGACACAGATTCCTAGGATGCAGCTGTTTCTTTTCCCTCATACTCTTCATGAGATGTATTGGGAAAGACAGAGAAGGTATCAGGGAGACCTGTGCAGAAATCCCTGTCTAGCTGAGCATTTGCCACCCTTACCATTCCCTTTAAAACCTGCTGCAGTCACCTCTGCCTAGGATCTCCTTCTGAAGGAAAAGTCAAATTTAAAGACACTAATATTGCCCATCACCACAAATTGCAAGGCCCACAGCAGTGTTTTCCTTGTTGCCATGCAAGGTCACTTTTGGTATTCCTTCCCTTCCTGGAGAGTTCTATGTCATATTTGCACATGTTCACTGGGCAGTCACTGTGGGGTGGATTAGGAGGAGCAGAAAAATGAAGCAGCACAAACAACAAGGAGAAGTGATAAGTTAGTTCGCAGGCCTCCCTCATACTCCCATCACATTTACAAAAAATTCCCAGATCGTTTAGCTTTCACTGGGCTGCAGAAATCACAAGAGGTCAAAACTTGTTTTTCTGACCTTTTTTTTTTTTTTTTTCTGACGCCAGTTTTGCTGTCTGGATGGTGAAGGGTCAACAGCAACATAAGGCACAGGCATCCTCCCTAAGCTGGAGTTCTCTAGCAGCAACACAAGGGAAAGGAGAAGATGTCATTAGCATAAAATAGAGTTTAGAGTAGACTTCAGTATTCCTATTTCCCAGCTCTATTGCTGCAATCTAGCTACCTTCATGAAACATCAGCAAATCTTTTATCACTCTTAGTACTTGTTGGTCTTTTCTTTCTGGTTTTAGATGAATGCCTTAAAACCAAAGAGAATTAAAGAGTAAATACATTTGCTTATTGCACAGAGAGAGCAAAAATTTGATAGCTCCCTGAACTCTGTTACTGAGATCCTTTCCTTGTAGGGTGTAGGGCTGGAGTGCTCTGAAAAAAAGCAAGACTAAAAAAAAAATTTAACCCTGCTGCCTGATAATACCAGAATAAGGAACACACAATGAAATAATGAGGAATAATGAGTGGTTTTCTGCTGACTTCGTCTCAATCTGAGACTGCTCCTTCACTGGCTTTTAGGACATGGCTGGGGTACAACAAAAAGGGGAAAGCAAATCCTTTTAGGATATTTTTATATCACTAAACAAATACTGCTCAATTTAAAAGTCATTTTCCGTGAAATTTTCAGATAAACAAGCAAGAGGAGAGGATGAAAAGAAGAATTGTATAGTTTACCTTAAAGTAACAATGAAACTTAAGAAGCAAAATATTATTGAGACCAAAAAAAAAAAAAATACACATCTCTCTACAACTCAGGTTAACAACATCTAGGATGGCTGTAGAACTGTGAAATCTAAAAATAGAAATAACTCATGGGAATATACAACTCCCTGCTTATGAGACCACTGAGAAATTATGAAAGGAAATCAGTCCATTAGACTTTTGTCATCATTCTCAGAGTGCAGAGGTCAAGCAAGGGATCACAAAGGAGTAGGGAAAAACTATTCAAGGTCTGTAA
>VXBU01002243.1:0-15823 GCA_013400315.1 Bombycilla garrulus
GAAGAGGAAGAGGAGGAGGAGGTAAGTGGTGGGAGAGGACGCATCCCCCCCGCCGCCGCCCCGGCCCCTCTCCTTGCGAGCGGCCCCCGCCGCGCTCCGGCTCGCAGGGACTGCGAGGGGAGGATGCTTCCCGTCGGCAGCTCACCACCGGCTTCTACTATTCCACGCCGTTACAGGGCCAGGAAAGTGCAGCGAGGCTGGCCCCTCGCCCCTCTTTCCCCACCTGGGAATTGCGGTTCTGATGATTCGGGTTCCAGGGGACAGGAATTTTTTATTTTTTTCCTGTGGGAAATACCAACCTGCAGCCCTGAGCAACACAGCTAGGATTGCTGCTGGCTCTGCCACCCGGAGTTTTTGGCTGAGCACTTCCGAAAAATCCTTTTATCTCCATTCATTCTGGAGCAGGAAAATGTAGATTCCGTGATGAGAAACTTCTGGGGTTTGGGCAAATTTTCTGCCTCGTTTATCTTTCTCTCCTCCAAGTCCAGAATATTTTAAAATATAAGATTAAATTGCCTCTTCCTGCTGAACTGCTGATCCTTCCTTGAAGATGTTTGCAATTTTAACCCCCCTCCACACACTGTGACAGAGAGAACCACAGGGGCTCTCCTGAAGCGATGCTTCAGTGTGGAGGATGCTTTCCAAGGTGCGACAACTTCTGTTTCTCCTGCTGTGAGCTGTAGCCATCACTTTTCCACTTGAAAGCTGCAAAAATGCCAAAGAGCTGCAAAAATGCCCCAAGGGCAATCAAGGGAGAAAGATGGGCAGACAGCAAAAGAGTTGTTTCCCTGGAAATCCTCTATAAAACAAGTCCCGGCATACGGAAATGCAAAGTGTACGGAAATGCAAACTTCCGTTGGTTGAAAGTTAAAGACAGCATTCTCCGTGTTATATTCTGATTTTTATTTTTTTAAACTCTGAAGAGTTGTGTTTTAGTGAATACTGACTTGGAAATCTTTCCTGCTTCATTGTATCTCACAGGAAATTTGGGCAAAGATACCAGGAAACAAGTGGAATTCAAGCCACTATGATTTAATCTGTCCTAGGTTGAACTACTCGTTTATATTTTTTTCTTGCAGCGGCTCTGACTGTTTTTTGAGCACTTCTGCTGGACTTCAGCAGCATCGGGAATCAGCTACAGCTCCTGCTTGCCAGGTAATCACAGCGCTTGATGGCTGCCTTTCTCGGGGCTTGGCTTTACAAGGAAATAACCCAAAGCTGTTACAGAAAAATAGCCCCAAAGAACTGTTACTCTGTGGCAGTGAAGCTAAATTCAGGTGCAGAACCGTTGTAAAATCCCATTCTCCATTCCACTCTTTGCTGTTATTATCTGGGTTACTGGATAGAAAATTATTCCCAAATGGAATGTTGCTTTATGTATTGAAAAGCAATTCAGCTGTCCAAGCAAACTGTTTCATTATCATTATTGTGATCCCCACTCATCTCTAGGGATTTGGGACCAGTTTTTGTGGCTAAATTGCTCTTGGTTGGATCTTACCTAAAAACATCATTAAAACTGGTTTTGGAAAATGAGAATAAAGTCACCTCCTCTGTACAGGAACAGAATAAAATGCTGTTTGGACACAAGTCGGGTCAGCTTTGGCTTTCCATGACTTTAGCAAACTTCCTGGGGCAGATACATGCAGAGAGAATATTAAATAAGCAAAACAAGAGGACTAAGCATATTATCAGTTTTGGTAGAAAAGATCTAACTCGGGCACAGAGAGAAGGTGTGTAATTACTGGACCTAGAGTGCCAGAAGAAGTTCAAAGTCATCTGTGGGAGTGAGACACCTTCGCAGGTTATGTAATTCAGCTTCCTTTAACCTTGAGTTTTGCTCACGGAGTTTTGAATGTTCTTTGGACCCTCACCCTGGGACTAGGGACTGCTTCTGGCCCCTCCAGACCAAGTGCACTACCAATCCTCCTCCCTCCTCCTCCTTCGCCGGACCAGCAGTTTCTGGGGAAACCTTCTCGGAGGAAATGGGCAGGAATGGGAGTAGTGGGCTTTGTTCCACTTGGCACTGCTGGCCCCCGGCTGGGGATAATTCCGCTATTGTGAAATTCACGTTCTCAGTGGCTCCGTGTAATTTTGAAGGAAAATGCTTCTGCAGTGATCACTGGCTTGGGCACTTCCCCTAAGAGTTCACCCCGAAGTGGAAAGCCCTGGCTGCACCTGATGCAGGGAAAGACCCGGCCCTGTCCGGGCAAGAGCTGCTCAACAGGTTCCTGCTCCTGGGCAGCTCCTCACACCGCAACGGGACAGGGGCTTGTGGTTCCTCGGGCTGCCACCGTCCCTCAGGCTGCTGGAGCCCTGCCCCAGGCACCTCCTCTCCTCCTCTGAGGGTTTTTGGGTGGCTTGTTCTCTGCTGGGGAGTGTTCCACCCTCCTGCTCGCTGGAAGCGTCACATTTCCTTGTCCCTCTGGGGACCCTTTAGGCGAACCTCCCTCAGCTGGTTATTCCAGAACTGAGCCACCACAGGCTGGAGGCACCGGGCAGGGCAGCGCAGGGTCCCTGCTGTGACCGCTTCTCTCCCACAGGCTCCCCGAGGGGCAGGATGACTCTTTTTGACGGCGTCTTCCCCTTCTACCCGCAGCAGAGGAAGGCTGCTGGGTTCGACATCAGCACCATCATCGTCATCGTGGTCTTCCTGTCGCTGGCTTGCAGCTTCCTGCTTATCACCCCGGGCATCCGTGGACGGGCGGTGAGTGACCCTGGGGGTGTTCTGGATGCTGGGACCTGCCGGCTGGTTCAGGGTGAGGCAGGAGGAGAGCCGGGGCTGTTCCTCCGTGCCTGATGTCCCCTCTGTCCCTGCAGAGGGTGTACTGGACTCTCCGCGTTCTCCTCAGCCTCTTCGTGGGAGCGGTGATTGTCGGTAAGCGCCGTGCAGCCCTCGAGGATGGGTCTGGGGGCAGGATTAAACCCTGGGGCAGGGTCTGTGTTTGGGAAATGTGACTGGGGTCACGGCCACGGCTGGTTGTGGGCTCTGCCTTACCCTTGCTCTGCAAAGCAGTCACACAGCTTCCCAAAGCGGCTTTTCCTTCCCTGGTGCAGGGGCTGAGGGCGCTTGGAGTGCCCGTGGTTATTTCCCGGAGTTTTGCTGGCTGTACCTCGAACAGCCCCTGCTCCATCAGGCTGCACAGTCTCACGTTCCTCCGGATGTAGGACCCGACACAGGCAGGGTGCAGGAACAACCACAAAATCACGGATGAAGTGCAAAGAGCAGATTTATTTCCATTACCTCGCCCTGGAGAGATCCCCAAAGCAGCACTGGGTAGAGACAAGGAGGGGACTGGCACCACGCAGCCAAAGGATCACCAAACCTGCTGCTTCCACCTGTGTTTCAGGGATTTGTGCAGCTGTAGTTCACTGATGCACTTTGATCTTTCCTGTAACAGGGCTGGATCTCAAGCCTGTTCAATAGGTGCTTCTGAGCTCTCTAAACACACGTGTTCCACTTCTCCAACACACAAGGCTAGACAGTGGTCACTGTGATCTGTGGGTTTTCTACACCCCAGCTACACGTTGGTTGAGTGTGTTTCCAATCCTCCTCACCGATTTTCCATTATTCTCCCCCACTATGTGAGCCCTCTTGTGCTGCCTGGGGCTGCAGCCAGGCGTCTTTGGAGATTGTGAGGAGCCTTGCAGTGATGTGGAGAGAGCAGGTGGGAATAAAATGATGTTGGAATAAAACACAGGCAGGACAGAGATTGCAGCAGTGCGGTAAAGACCTCCCAAGGAGCAAGGTCAGAGGAGATGAAGGAGAGGATTTAATTTAGTAAAAAACCAGGAAATCTCCTGTAATAACTGATGGTGGAAACCAGGCAGTGGGATTTCCAACTCAAAAAGGAAAGGGAAGGGATAATGAAGGGGAAGGATAACGATAACCTAAAAGACTCGGCTCTGATTTGACCAGGCACTAGAGGCAGGTAGCCAGACCAGGACCAGCTGTGGGGCACGTGGGACATCCCAGCAAGCAGCTGCCACCCTGCGGATGTCCAGGTTCTGGGAGACGCCACCAGAGCCACCTGAGAACCTGGTGTCAGGCTGGAGGTGGCAGAGGGGTGAGAACCAGCGCTGGCTCCACAACCAGATGCAGTTCAGCCCTGCAGAACCATCCAGCACCACTCCATGACAAGGCTGCAGTTGGGCTCTGCTTGGGCACACAGGAAGAACAAATTGTTCTGAAGCCAGCGTCAGAGCTTTTGTCTGGCAGCAGCAGGGTACACTCACTCCTGCAGCCAAAAAACATTCCTGTGGAGCTCCCACTGCATCAGTGCCCTCACAAGTTGACTCAGCAACTGAACATTTTCTCAGGAAGGTTTTGTTCAGCTTGACATCAAATCATCGGCTTTACTTTCCCTGTTGGAAAATGAAGCCCACTGCAAAGAGGAAGAGCTTCAGGAAAGGATAACTCGTTCCAAAAAATGTATATCAGAAAAGCTTCAAATTTTCTTTTTTTCTAGCTGGAATGACTGTCCAAACTGTGATGACACTTCCCACCCCTCTTCACCACCTTCTTTTGACAAAGACTTTTGCTATTTACTAATAGTGCGATTTAGGGAGCTGTATGCGTGAAATGAGACTCACCCTTGTTCCCGTGGCTGACAAACAGGCTCATCCCTGAACCCTGTCCCTGGGCGCTGTGGTGCTTGCCGTGGTGGGGAGCTTGCAGGGCAGTTCTGGAGGGGATGTCCAAGGAGAAATCAGGTCATGATGTTCATCCCGGGGACCTGAGCTCCGCTGCTCCCGGATCCAGGGAGTGGATGCTTCGCAAGGGGAGGACCTGAGCTCTGCAGGGCGTGGGAGCTGGTTGGGGCATGTCCTGGTGGCTGAGTCAGCGTTCCTGCCCTCCTAACACTCCCTTCCAGTGCCATGGAGGGAATGCTGCCACTCACCTGTGATTCTCCCCTTGAGCACAGCAAAGCCTGAAACCAGACCTGCTTTAAACCCAGCTTTATTTTTCCTGGCAGTTGTCCAGTTCACAGGGGACTGGGAGACTGGCTGGGTGCAGGCAAACACCTCCTACAAGTCCTTCAGCGCCGTGCAGGTGAACGCGGACATCGGGCTGCACATCGGCCTGGCGGGGGTGAACGTCACGCTCAGGGGTGAGTCTGATGTCCCCCTCTGGAGTGGCCACGGCCCCAGGAGCTCTCCAGCTGCTCTGCAGGAGCCCTTGGTCCGTCTGGAGGCTCCTGGGACCCTGCTGTGCCCGTGCTCCTGGGCCTCAGCTCGCCCCTCCCGCAGGAAACCCGGTGAAGCAGATCAACGAGACCATCAACTACAACGAGCACTTTCCCTGGAGCTTTGGAGCCGATTATGAGCGCAGCTACAGCGAGGGGCTGCAGAAGGGGCTGCCCAGCCCCATCCTCTACGTGGCAGAGAAGTTCAGAACGCAGAGCCCCTGTGCCGTGCACAGGCAGTACCGCATCGCTGGCCACTACGCCTCAGTCATGCTCTGGTGAGCGCCTGTGTCCTGCTGAGCCCCCCTGTCCCTGTCCTGCTGAGCGCCCCTGTCCCTGTCCTGCTGAGCCCCCCTGTCCCTGTCCTGCTGAGCGCCCCTGTCCCTGTCCTGCTGCAGGCACAGGAGCTGCAGGGATGTGAAGAGCTTGGCTGCCTTTCCTCTCGGCCTCTGGGATGGGTGGGATTGCGTCCTGCCAGGAGGGAAGCTGTGTGCATGGAGGGTGCCTGCCAGGCACTGCAGACGCTTCAGGATGAGCAGAGAGGATGTCCTGGCTCTCCCTGCTGGACAAATCCAGAGGGCTGGGCACACGAGAGAGGAATGTGCTGTGGTGATGTGGTGATGATGGCAGAAGTCCATCCCCATGCTGCTGTCCTTGGTGGCCCAGAGAGGCCCCACGGACACATGAGGAACTCTCCCAACCCTACCTGTGAGTGTATTCTGTATCTAAGATTGGGATCAGGTGAGGAAAAGATGCTGCTGCTGTTACTGTGGAGCTGACCTTGACTCCTTGGCAAGGTCAGAGATATGTCACTGCCCACTTGGGCTGTGGGAGAGCTGGTCCCCAGCTGGCAGGAGATGGTGCCTTCCACCACGTTGGCCATCAAGAACTGTTGCAGCGCTGTTTTCCCTTCTTGGTGTTTGCCATCAGGGACATAGAAACCAGGGAAGAAGCCTGGCAATACCATGGAGCAAGAGCTCCTGGCCCATAGCTGAGGCCTTCCTCTGCAGCCCAACTCCTCAGCAAGTGCAGAGCTCCTGCCAGTGAGCTTTGCCTGCTCCTGCGTTTATCTCAGTCCTGGGTGCTACTCTCTGCCCCATATGTGGAAGGACAGGTGCCTGGGGTGGTCCTGATACACTGAGGGGGCTGCCACAGCCTCCTTGAGGCTGGTTCTGTGTGTGGGCTGAGCAATGGGAAGAGGAAATCTGTGTTTCTGTCTTCTGGATGTAGCAGTGTGAGCCCTGCACACGTGCTTGCTCAACGTGGGGATCAGCGATCATTCCTGCCTGCCCACACAGCTTCTCCTACCGCATGGCAATCCTCACACAGAGCACCCTCACCCCTGGCACTCGCACCACTCATCTCTTGGTCTTCTCTTGTCTCCAGGGTAGCCTTTTGCACATGGATCATCTCCAACATTCTCTTCTCCATGCCCGTCCTCGTCTATGGAGGATACATGCTCCTGGTCACTGGGGCCTTCATGATCTTCTCGCTGGTCTCGTTTTCCACCGTGAGGAACTCCCCGCTGTGCCTGATCCAGATTGGGAGCAGGACCCTGCACGTGGCCTATGGGGCATCTTTCTGGCTCATGCTAGCAGCTGGTAAGAACATCAGGGTGCCCCGGGTCACATCACCGCGTCCCTCTGGATGTACAAGATCCCAGTGCTTCCCTCCTGGGTGGGAAGTGCAGCCCTCCAGAGCCCCAGCCTGTGCCTTGGCAGAGCAGATCCTGGCAGAGAAGTGGAGAGAGGGAAACACCATCCTCCTCTCAAGGGCAAGAGAGCCATTTATAACCCATGAGGTGCAAAGACCTTGGGATCTCTTGCCTGGGCTTTCAGACCTGTGCCTGAGTTTCAAGGATGCTCAGGACAGCTCATACAATAGAAGGCCACCTTCCCTAAGCAAAGGCATTGTCCTCTGGCAGGGGACAATCCAAGGGGAGCTGTGGGGTGGGGACACTGCTGGAGTGACAGGAACCCAATCAGAGAGCATTTTTGTTTCCAGGCCTGCTCTGTTTCGTGGTTGGGATCACCATTGTGGCAATGCACTGCCTCAATTTGGATCTGCTGAAAACTTTCTTTGACCTCCGTGAGGACAAAGCAGAGGAGTACCAGGAAATGCCCGAGGTGCTCATCAACCCCCACACTGTGAACAAGGGCCCGTCTCCTTCTCAGCCTTCTGAAATCAACAGCTTCTAGAAGAAAGACCTTACTCTTTCCCTGAAGATGGACCCAAGAGGGCAGAACAAATTCATCTTGATGTCCCCAGAGATGCATTTCCCCATCTGAGTGCCTTTGAAGGCGCACTGGGACAGGTCCTTGCTGGGAAGTGCCTTCACAGCCTGTGTGTCCCTGGCGGTGCCCTCTGGAAGGACAGACTGTGCTGGTGGCTGCCATCAGAGCACTCACAGCTCCAGAGGCCTGAGCTGACACTCACCCAGAGATCCCTGTCCCGGGAGGAATGTCCTTCCTGCTCCGTGCCCTGCCACCATGCACTGCAGGGATTCTCCGAGGGTCTGCTCCTGCTGAAAATGAGAAACAGCTCATGGGTGACATTTCTCCCTGGAGCACCTGCCACTCCAAAAGCCTGGCATTAAACCAGCTAATTTCTCTCCCAAACATGCTGGTTTGTGGTTTAGGTGAATCCAGGAAAGCCTGGCATGGATCCAGATTCTGCAGGCTGGATACTGCAGGAGCTGTAATAAAAAAAAACAAAACTAAAAACCAACAAAACTGCTCCAGAAACAAAGACTGAATAAAAGTACCATGGACTTTACTGTGGGGGATGTGGTGATGTGATTCTTTACACGTGCAAATTTAACCTTTATTAGACAAAACTTGTAGCCTAGTGTGGGCCAAAAAGATGCCCCAGGAAAGGAGGGAGAGTGAAGAATGAAGTTATCCCTGTTCAGATGGAGCACGCTTAGACTGGCTGGGCAGCAGGGGAGGGAGGGGAATCTGTCTCTGCCTCGCTCAGGTGAGACCCCACCTGCAAGGGCTGCCTCCAGAGAAGGACCTGGAGCTGCTGGAGAGTCCAGAGGAGGCCACAGAGCTTCTCTGAGGGTGGAGCCAGGCTGGGAGAGCTGGGGGGGCTCACCTGGAGAGGAGAAGGCTCCAGGGAGAGCTCAGAGCCCCTGGCAGGGCCTGAAGGGGCTCCAGAAGAGCTGGAGAGGGACTGGGGACAAGGGATGGAGGGACAGGACACAGGGAATGGCTTCCCACTGCCAGAGGGCAGGGATGAATGGGATATTGGGAAGGAATTGGTTCCTGTGAGGGTGGTGAGGCCCTGGCACAGGGTGCCCAGAGCAGCTGTGGCTGCCCCTGGATCCCTGGCAGTGCCCAAGGCCAGGTTGGATGAGGCTTGGAGCAGCCTGGGACAGTGGAAGGTGTCCCTGCCCATGGCAGGGGGTTGGAACAAGATGAGCCTTAAGGTCTCTTCCAACTCAAACTATTCTGGGATTCTCTATCTGAATGCTGCAAACCTGAGCACCTTCATTCCAATTGATTGTAAAGTACATAATTTTGATATTTTGACTTTTTTTTTCTGAGATCCTTGCTGGTAAATTACTTATTTCTGTCAGATGATACTTGTGTGTCCCTAATGTGGTTTGTTCTGTGCAGGAACTATTTTCAATAAAACCTTACTAAAACCTCTCTCCTTTGAAACACTGTGGATATTTAGGGTGCTGATTTCTTAGGAAGGGGCCATGGGGCACATCTGAAGGTTACTTTTGGCAAGCCCCCAGCAGTAGAATCCTTCCAGTGCAGACAAATGTCTCATTTCAAGGTCACCCTCTGAGAAACCTTCGTCATGAGGAGCTGCGAGAATGTAGGAGAGCCTCTAAAAGGTGTTAACCAGCTGAGTGCTGGGGCTAAAGCTGTAAGATTAAACCAGCAAAACTCCCTTAGGAAAAGGAGGATCCTTCCTTGAGAATTTCTTGCATCCAGACACGAGGTTTGAAGGCACTGATGGGAAGATGGCACAGCAAAACCCAAGTTATTGGGGCTGGTGTGGGACAGCTCCCATGACCTGGGGGTTCCCCAGCCTTTTGGCCATCACATCTGGCTCTCTCCAGCCCCATCTCCAGCTTTAGGGCATGGTTCCTGCACAAGAGCATCTTCATCGGAAGGAAAACTGTGTCGTCTCGTATCACACATACAGGAACATGAACCCAAATAAACGAAACTTAAATAAATTTGATCTGTTGGAAGCCCCAAGACACCAGAGGTGTGTGTGTTGTCTGATCCCGAGCAAGCACGGGATTGCCGGGATTTCTGCAGCAGGTCTTGCCCGGGGCCAGCTGAGCTGTGACAGTGACACGATGGGGGATGCAGAGGTGGCTCCACGCCCTGCAGTGGCAGGTCAGGACAGATGGGGCTGGCTGTGTCACAGGGGCTGGCCACCTGCAGGAACGTGTGGAGGGGTTCTTGGCACGCCCAGGGCCGCCGCTCGGGGGTGATGATTTTGCCTCAGAAGGTCACAGCAGCCTCTTCACGTGCCCTGAAGAGCTGTGGTTGAGCAGCCCCTGCATTGTGCTGCTGCAGGTGCCACCTGCTCCCTCCACCGCAGCTCCCAGCTCAGTTTCCTGGCTGGACTGAGGTGTTGTTGGACAACAAGAGATAAAATCATCACCACTAAATCCGTGGCCCAGGTGAACTCTGGCCCCCAGGTTCTGGGAAATCTGGCATCCAGCCGGAACCAGTGCCAGCAGTGGAACAAACACTGAGAGCATTCAGGGAGCACAGCCTGGGGCTCTGCGAGTGTTGGAACCCAGGGGGTTCCTGTGATGCCTTTGGCCAACCCAAAACCTGGTCAGGAGGATTTTCAGCCTTGCCAGAGGTGTCAGAGACCCTGGAATGATACTGAAAATGCCTGTGGCTCTGATTCTAACCCATGGAACAGGTTGTCAACTTTGTATGAAGAATTTCAAGTCACCAAAGCTTAGATAGAAAAATAGTAGCAGTTATAAGTAAAAAGAAAAGAATTTGAGTGTATGTCCAGGGGGGTTTAAAGCCCTGTACAGGGGGTTGGAAATGTGTACAGGGGGGTCTGAGACACAAGATGGAGAATTTTTACACGTGGCATATTATCTTTTGTTCCTCTTCATAGCCTCCATCTTCTTGGTGCTGCTGGCACTTTGGGATTGGTTTGACACAGATCTGGACAGTGTGGTGTGAGTGGCACGGATTGGTAATTAATGATAAACATTCAATAGGTAGTTATTAGTATAAAAGATCAGAGCTCACCCGGGGCGGGCACAGTGTGTCTCTGGACGCGTTCTGTGCCAACCCTGGCAGGGCAGAGAAATCTACTTTTGATAAGGAACTGATAAACTGCCTTGAGAACACCAACAAACCACTGCAGACTCCTTCAGCAGCACGGGCCGGAAACCTGGACTGTTCTGTACATTGTGAGGTCTCCTGGGGCTGCGGAGGTCCTCACATGCAAGGACCACGGTCCTTCGCCCTGGTGGCACTGACTGCGACCACCACGGCACCTGGCACAGCCACTGCCCCGCTCCCCAGGCAGGAACACACTAGAGAAAGGTTTATGAGGCCTGAATTTCAACTGGCTAAACCAAAGGGGTTTGTGGCACCTCGGATCTGGTCCAGCTGTAGGCTGAAGCATCTCCTGATAGGTGCCATTGGGAATATCCTGGCTGAGATCTCCCAGGCTGAAGGGTCCAAACCCTGTTGGGGCCTCCAGGTTCTCACTGAAGGCTCTTCCCACCGGGATGGGAGGGGACAGGATGCCATGGCTGAGCTCCTCCTCCCCAGAGGGCTTGGCCCGTGGTGATTCCTCTGCAAACCTCTCTGCAGGTCTGGCGGGAGCTCCCGTCGAACCTCCCTCATGCTCAGGGGCACGCTGGGAGTTAAGTTCTCCCATATTCCCCCTTAGTTTGCCGGGGATATTCCAATACCGCGTTTAGGGCGCACTGACTTGACCTCATTGCCCTCACTGGCTGGCCGTGGCTGGGTGCCCCATTCAGGACCACAAAAGGGCTTTTTCTTTATCCCTTCCCTGTGGCTGCTGTGTCACAGCAACAGCCCTCAGAGGGACACCTCTGTCAACAGGCAAGGGAAAGGGCAAGTCAAACTTTTATTGAGATGTAGGAGAAAATAAGTGAACGCAAAACACAAAGGAAAGGTTGTGAAATCCTCAGAGAGGGTAAAGGGGTGCAAAGCTGAAGTGTGCACCCTCCCTGCCTGTGTGGGCAAGGTTTCTGCAGGCTGCCAGCAGCCAGGAGTGGGTGCTGCCTTGGGAGTGCAGAATTTCAGTGTCTCTTGCCCCTGACATGAGTATTTCCACAGCTGAGCAGGAGGAACCCAGACTGGAGGGGCTGCTCACCTGTCCCTTATTGGTTGCAGCTGATCTCCAAGGCGCTGTTGCACCTCCTTTCCCACCTCCCCTCCTTCCCTTCCCCTGGGCTGGTACCTCCAGCATCCTACTGGGCTGTGTTCCCTTTGCCAGGATTGTTCCAGTTTGCCTACTGGGCTGTGTTCCCTTTGCCAGGATTGTTCCAGTTTGCCTGCTGGGCTGTGTTCCTGTTTGCCGTCCTGCTCCTCACCCCAAGCCAAGGAGAGTTGGGTACAGGGCACCCTGGAGAGCGCAGCTCCATCTGCACTTCCTGACTGCTGATGGGAAGAGCATCCAGGGGCAGGGGGATTTTTGAGGGGCTTCAGCGTGAGGGGTTTGTTGTGGGCTCTACTTCTCCTTTGGTTCATATCTAAGAGTCTGCAGTTACTTGTTTTCTCCCCAGTTTGTTCTGATTTAGCCTCTGTATCCTGGGGAGGACTCAGGGTTTGTTGGGATGGACTGAGGGGAAGGGCAGTAAAACAGAAAAAAAAAAAAAAAAAGTAAAATGTTATATTTGAGACACTTTTTTAGATCTGGATACTCTAGTCACTTGATTCTTGCTCTGTCTCTTCCCATCCGGGCTCCTGATGGATTTGGTGAATTCAGGAGCAGCATCCCCAGGCCTTGCCCTGTGCCTCAGAGCCGGGTGGCTGTCACGAGGCAGAGCTCACCAAGGGGGACCACAAGCTCACCCTGTGCAGAGCAGCTGGGCTCAGCTGGCAGGCAGGACTTGTCCCACACCTCCTCTTCGCTGCTCTTGTCCAGGCTAAAGATGAGCTTCAGTTTCTCGGGCTGCAGGTAGTTGAGGACGATGATGCCCAGCCCCAGGAGCAGGATCAGCAGCCCTGCAATGCAGGGGGACACCCAGTGACACCCCTGCAGGAGTCCTGCTGGGTCCCACTCCATCCAGCTGCACACCAGGGACAGCTGGCACATCAGGAAAAGGGGTTGATTTCTCTCCCCATCTCGATTCTAGCATCACTCTGGGCTCCCCAGTGCAAGAGAGAGGTCAATGAACCGGGGCAGGGAGGTGGGGCTGGAGCCCACCGTGCACAGGGAAAGGCTGGAGGATCTGGGATTGTTTAGCCTGGAAAAGAGGAGTATCCAGGGGGAATTAGTTAACATCTGGAAAAGGGCTGCTCTCCCATGTTGTGACATGGAGAATTCTGGTTTGATCAAAGGAAACTATTGCTGCCTCAAGTGGAGCAGGTCCTGAAAAGCAGAGGGAATCTCTATCCAGCAGGTAACTTCAGACATTCAAATCTCTTGACTGCTCATCTCTTTTTCTCCCCAACCTTGATAATTCTAATCTAAAATCTTCTAGCCAAAAATCATATTTTTCTGTGACCAGCCATGGAGAAAGAAGGGATCAGGCACTGCTGGGGCATCATCTCTGTAGGGATGGAGAAGAAAAGCCCCAGAAGCAAGCGGAGCACTCACCTGTCGCTAGAATCAGCCAGAAGGATTCACCGTAGTCTGTTCTCAAGGCAACTGGGCCGAACTGGACGGGGCACCTCAGGGTGTTTCTTGCAGTGCAGAAGATGAGCAGTGAGAGGAGCATCAGAGTGGCAGTGAGCAGAAGCATGTGGCCACCAGAGAGCAGGATGGACATGGAGAAGAGCAGGATGGAAATGAGCCACGTGCAAAACGCCAGCCTGCAGAAGGACCACAAAACCGAGCAGAAAACATCAGGCTTGGAGTATTTACTCAGGGTCTCCTCTCCGTAATCCAATGGAGGCATGAACCCCTGGGCAACCTGGTCTAGCTGGCCCTGCTTCAGCAGATAGCTGGACAGCCTGATCTAAAGAGTCCCTTACAACCCAAACTGTGAAATGACACGAGTGGTGCAGCAGTGGAGAGGGATCTCCACACCTGGGAATGCTCAGTATTGAATTTCCTGAAGCTCCCAAGCACCTTGGCACGGCTTTGGCATCAGCCCTGCTCAGGGTGTGGGACTGGAGTAGAAATCTCTGGAGGTTCCCGAGAGAGACTGAACTATTAATGTTTAATAGCTCAAACATTTGGCCTTTTGCAGGGGCCGCAGGTGCTTTGCTGGGGCCGGGTTCCCCCTGTGAGGGGGAAGGAGGGGTTTTGGGTGTGTGGTGACGAGCCCTCTGATGTGCATGAGACAGAGCACACACCCCAGAAGCTCTGGGTTTTGAGCCAGCTGAGGGATAAGACTGATAAGACCCTGGAGAGGCATGGTGATGTTTTTATCATGTCAATGTCCTCCCTTACACAACTGGCTCAGCTGACAAACTGCTCCTCCCTTCCCGGGAAGGTCCCGTTCCCACATGGGACACTGCTGCTGTTCACACCTCGGCCTGAGGCTTTTCATCCCTTCTGAGGGGGCAGAACTGCTGCAGCACCGGCCTGAGGGGCAGGGCCGTGCCTTAGAAGGGCTCATAAGCCGCGGAAGACCCCCGAACCGGCCCTTCCACGGGAGAAATACACCTGATCACAGCGTTGCAGCAGACCCACAGGGCTGGGAAGTGTAAAAGTCCCCCTGTGCGGAGAAGGTGCCTGGGCGTTCCCACTTAAACCTGAACTGGCACTGAACTCCGAATTTTGTGGGACCCCCAGCACTGAGAAGACCAGAAGAAGAGGATTGATGGGACACACTCTGGTCCCACAGGTGGTCGTATTTTTTTACTTAATCTGTCTCTCTCTCTCTCGTCCCCCTTAACTTTTCTATTTCTGTCTATCTTTGTCGACCTCACATTTACTGTGACATAAAATCCATAATATTGACTCCAGCATACAGTCTCATTTTCACCTTAATTTGAGCAGAGGGTCTCTCTAATAATCAGATTGTAACAGTCCTGCTAAAGTAACTTCTTCTCTGATTCTTGTGATTGTCCACGACCGGTCACCCCAGGCAGTTCCCCCGTGTCCAGAGGGACAATGGCATCGAGGGACACCTTTGTTTGGAGAGCTGCACCATTAGCCATGCCCACACCTGATTCAGCACCTGGAGTGCACCCAGCTGCCAGCCCTACCCTGCACTTGGGGCTTGGAATTGGCTCCCTGAGGAGGTGAGCCTAACAATTTTTTCTGATTCAGAAGGAAAAAAAGAAAAAAATAAGTTTCATTAACATTTCTGCCTGAAAATACCTGAGTGTTTGGGTGGGGATAATTGTCTTTCCTGAAAATAAAAAAGGAGATGGGTACAGGGACGTGGAACCTGCATTCACAGGGGAATTGCACGGCTCTCTCTTCCCTGAAGTGCCTTTCCCACCACCTCTGAGACTCCACAATCACAACACAAGGGCTCTAAGTTTCATACCAAGAGAGGAGTTCTGAGCACCCTCTTGCTGTTCCCTCCTGCTCCCCTCGGGCAGGTCTGTACCCACTTGGGTGTGCAGAAGAAGACCCTTCACAGCGGGTCTTAACTGGGACTCTTTATCTTGGTCCTTGGCAGAGATCTTGAACTGTGAGCCCCACAGGTGCGTCTGTTTTCCCTTCAATGAATTTTCTCAGACTGCAGTTGTGTACATCAAGGCAGAGGACACGTTAGAGGGGCCTGGGGACATGGACAGAAGATGCTCCAAGGGCTGAGCCCCTCTGCTCTGGAGCCAGGCTGGGAGAGTTGGGGATGTTCAGAGAGGAGAGAAGGCTCTGGGGAGAGCTCAGAGCTCCTTCCAGTGCCTGGAGAGGCTCCAGGAGAGCTGCAGAGGAACTCTGAACAAGGGCCTGGAGGAAGAATAACTTCCCACTGCTGGAGGGCAGGGTCAGACAGGATATTGGGAAGGAATTGTTCCCTGTGAGGGTGGTGAGGCCCTGGCACAGGGTGCTCAGAGCAGCTGTGGCTGCCCCTGGATCCCTGGCAGTGCCCAAGGCCAGGCTGGACAGGGCTTGGAGCAGCCTGGGACAGTGGAAGGCGTCCCTGCCCATGGCGGGGAGTTAGAGCAATGTCAATTTTAAGATCCCATCCAACCCAAATCACTCCATGATTCCACAATTCCATGACAGGCCAGGAAGCATGAGAGCCCCAGATTCTGCAGATTTGGCATGGCCTGAGGTGACAGGTTCCATAAAGCTCCCTCTGCAGTCCTGGTTCCTCCCAGCTCCCCAGCGCATGGCACAGGGCTGGCCCTCGCTGTCACTCCACAGTAACAGCAGCAGCATCTTTTCCTCACCTGATCCCAATCTTAGATACAGAACACACTCACAGGTAGGGTTGGGAGAGCTCCTCATGTGTCCGTGGGGCCTCTCTGGGCCACCAAGGACAGCAGCATGGGGATGGACTTCTGCCATCATCACCACATCACCACAGCACATTC